>JBCAUA010074832.1:0-10922 GCA_038406235.1 Peronia verruculata
AGTAGCTTTTATAAAGATGGGGGGGGGGGAGGTAGGGAGCAAAATTCGATAAAAGATACGACCAGAGAGCCAATAAACGGCAGCAAGACCCAGAAGTCATGAAAAGAGGGCTAGTACGTAAAAAAAAAAAAGGCTGTTCCAAGCCTGAAAGCCGAAGAAAAAAAACTTTATATCAATTTTTCGCTAAAATAAAACTTTAAACGCTTTTTTCTCAAACCCCGGGTTTTTTGACACATTTTTTCTGTCTGCTTTTTTGTTTCGAAACCGATTCAAACCAAATTTGGTATGCATCATTGTCACTACAATACCTAAAACATTACGTATGCGCGTAAAATTCGGATGGTAAGTTTTAGAGAAAATTGAATTTTTAGTTTGAACAAAATGGCGAAATTTGAATTTTCGCTATATGGTGTTTTTAAAAATTTATAGAAAATGTTGTATTGCACAGAACGTAATAAAAATATATAACTTTTTAGATATTATATTGAGCAATGTATTCACCAAGTTTTATCAAGTTCCGCTGAAATTTGGCGGAGGAGATAGATTTTGAAATCAGCCAATTTAAGGACGCCAAAATCCAAGATGGCGGCGCTGCCATGGCAACCGTATGAAAAAGTCAAATGTTTTTTTACTGTTTTCCTCTAATTTGAACATGCTGAATACGATGGAAAAGGTTAAAATAACCCAACTTTAATAATTTTAAAGCGCGGAATTATGTCAATACAAACTGTAGGATAAAAGAATGGAATATATCACAAAAACAAAAGCAATGTCAAATACAATCCTTTCAGTCAACAAAAGTAGGATTTCATGGTAACCAGTGTCCACATTACAGCTCTACAGCTTTTTCATTTTATCAAGCTGCAAAATGCATGGATTTATAGACTTATGCCCTTCTCTTGCTGGTTAGGAAACTCACCCTACCTTGACCGTTCCAATATTCTCAAGAGTTTCAAACACCACTGAAGCAGATCTCTCTCATACACACAAAACAAGAATCATTTTGAAAAACTGACACTTTCCCTTCACTTACTCCAGCACTGAACATTAAGGGTGGTTCAGTCATAATTCTAATATCCTGCCTGACAATGTCTCACTGGAAATGCCATGCTGCTTCAAAAATCCTGTCTTCTATACACAAAATGATAATACAGAAAGTATAATATATCTAAACAATGACATTTTAAATTCAGTTTGAAACTACAGAACTTTTAAAAAAAATTATTTTCAAAGCCCACCCCAAATACTGGGAAGTTGTAACTCATATTTTTTGTTCTTTTCATAATCAATACTTTATGAAGTAAGCTTAGTGTTCAAAAGTCATTAAAATGTAGTATGCATTTCTGAACACTTTATAGGAGAAATGGATGAAAGGTCCTAATTAGACATGAATTTCCTTTACAGAAAAATCAGCCAACAAGTTATTTTTGCCATAAATACATGTCTGAAGATACAAAACTGAATCATTCAAGTCAAACCACCAGATGATATGGGATTGTCTGTCATGTTAGGGACCACATATGCAATCCCTATAGGATCAAAATATGGAAGCCCAGTCTGCTTTAAAACAAACCATGCTGCGAAATTGTTTCTTTTTCCACTATAGTTTATCAGTTTACAAGCTCACTCCCATATATATGCCTAAGAACCCGTGTCAGGCAATGACATGCAAGTACTCTAGCTTGTGAGACATGCATAATGTGATGCATACACAAAGCAGGGAGGAACTGTAAGGAACAGAACAAGGAGAAGAAGACAGGGCAAACTGGCCACTCCTGCACTAGCCCCAATCATTCTTTGTTTGCCAACATCTGGGACAGCAATGAGAAAAAATTTAGCCCCCTGACTGTTTGTTTTCTACCACTGAACTTCCATTGGTCTGGGTATTTTAAACACAGGCTGACACACACCAGAGTCAATTGTGTGATTGTTCATAGACTTATTGTTCATTAAATGTTTACATTCAATAATGTTACCATTACATAGAAACTCACTCGATGTTTGAAACAAGCCGGGCATTATTGATGAAATTATAAATTAGAATTGTTAATTAGAAAATACAGACAGACAATCAACAAGGAAAGTATTCTTATCCATATAGATAAAATTTTAACCAACAATAATGATTATTTAATCGTAGCAGTCAAGATGGCGGTCTGATGAGTTGTCTCTTTCAATCTGTCTAAGACCTGACGGGCTATGTGGAGAGCCACTGTATGTCCAAACTATAAAGGAATAAATGACAGTGACATTATATAACTAACAATATGGCGTCATGCTTCAAGTCAGGAAATTTCTTCCTCCCTTGGCAGTGACAGTAGGCAACAATAAAACATATTTATGAGTGGAACAATTCTTTGCTCTACCTAAGAACAAAAGAAAATATGTTCACTGTCAAGTAAAGATGAACATAATAATAATAAAAAAAAATAAATAAATAAAACGGAACCAAAACCTACTTAAAGGAGAGCATAATTTTAAGGAATCATATTTCAATATTGCATTGTTCTAGCACAGAAATGAGGTAAAAAAAAAAAAAATTGCTTAAAAACATCACAGCTTTCTGAATACTCTAGCGCCAGTCACAAACATACACCAGTCTCTTGAAACAACTGTAATCTTAAACCCTTAAGTACAATTCAAATAACTGACAGATAGAAGGTGAATTTCTTCTCTCCAAAGGCATGACTCTTTCAAAAGGATATACACTTCAGTGATTACGCTGCTGATCAAGTGGATTCATGGAATCCAGTGATTGTATCTGGTATTACAAATGAAAATGCAAAGAAGACAATACTTCAGTGGCCTCTTGGAACTAAGGTGGAGCTGCAGATTTCAGATGTGTTTTTAACAAGGACATGGATGGTTGGTTATGCAGATACTGAGAGGATGACAGCAAAGGCATGGATGAAAACCTTGTGTTTGATGTGGAAGAAGTCAAGGATGACAATGAAGAAGACAAGTGTGAAGACTCTGATGAAGAAGCAACGGGCTGGTCTGGAGCATGATCCACTATGCTGAACACAAATTGTAGACACCCAACTTTGATATAGCTGCCATGGTGAAGTAGAGCCGTCCCCTCCCACCCTGCTCCACTGCCGCCAATCAGACTGGAACCACTAACCTTACAGTTGCAGGGCTTGCAAGCCTGAGGACAAAAGAAGACAAAATTACCCATCTCTTTTATTTTTTAACACAGAATTTCTATGCACCAAACATGAGCGAGACCTAAGCCTTCCTCAAAAGACTTAAATCTCACCTTCAGTTCAATTAGACAGTAGTCTCCGGATATAAACACGGTGGCAGGACGAGCTGAAAATCGTGCTTATATGCAGAGGATGCATATATACAGAGTGAAACAGAGAACGTAACAATTTACACTT
Organism: Peronia verruculata; assembly: GCA_038406235.1. Lineage (NCBI taxonomy): Eukaryota > Metazoa > Mollusca > Gastropoda > Systellommatophora > Onchidiidae > Peronia > Peronia verruculata. Next base: position 3,384 of record JBCAUA010074832.1, read on the forward strand.
TATACCTCAAAAATTCCCCCCACTCTACTACAAGCTTACACCACATTACACACGCCGACAAAGAGATTGTCCAAGTGGCATGAGCATGTCAAGTACCGGCGCCTGCAATGTGCTGTACCGCCTTGCAAGTTCACGTAAGAACTGTAGGAAACATAGCGTCGGCGATTATCTTTGACATGGGGCCAGCTGCACCACGGTTCACACGTGGACGTTATGTTACCCCTGAGAAAAACCCGGGAAGCCGGCCTTTGTGTTTCTCACCACGGAGAGCTTGGTCGCCGGACTAAGGGGTGGCAAGGACACACCCCCCCCCCAACACGGGTGTGGCCACTAGACTCTAGAGTCGAGAGGCTCACGTTGATTACGGTATGCACTGTAATAAGTCACACTGACGGATGACAAAGAACGGGCTCAAAACATGCGGGTGGGTTGCCATTCAAAGAGACGGGATCACAGAAAAGAGGTTCAGAGTGGGTCGTATGTCGGATTTGGGAGGAAGTCGCTACTCTGAGGTCCTTCATATCGAAAAAAACGTTCCGTCATACAATTTTAGGTCGTAACAGAGAGGAGGTCATAACTGAGAGGGTCTTAAGGCCAAGGTCGGCAGTGAAAAAATGATGTTGAGGGGTCAAAATTGTCAATTTTTGGGTTCTAGCGACATTTTTATTCTTTGACCTCTTTTTGATAGTATAGAATGCATTTTTGGGTCAAACGTTGATTTTGTGGACCTAAAATTGCCATTATTGCACAGTGAGGTAGGTGCAGAATTGTTTATTTCTTATCAAAATGCCCTCATTTCATAGCCCAGACAAGCAACTTTGCATCGGCTAGAGCCCTTCAAATTTAGCATTGATACAAAATCTGACCTCTTTCCTCCTAGCTAATGATAACCTTTCCTTTGTTCAATGTAAATTTCCATGGCTAAACACCCATTCATTTTCATAGGGCCGTGAGAAACTTACACATTCCATTCTCCCTTCATAGTACAGTGGTCTCCGCCTAAGAGCCCGATCCGCCTAAGAACTCGCCTCTCCTGCAAAACGGAATTTTTCCTCTATAATTTACCCCTCTAAGAATCCGCTCTGGGCCCTCACAAATGAAAAATCCGTCTAAGAGCCCCGTGTCGGACCAAGAAACCTGAGTACTTATGGTATAATTCCACATCATACTGTCCACTTAAGAGAAATGCACAGTGCTTGATATACAGTGAAATGGGGACGGAGGTGGAGGGAACAGATAGACAAAGGAGTTGAAGTGATGGTTGATGTATGACTGCATAATCAGGCCACACTGTTGACTAAAACGTAACCATTTCTTTGTTTAGCAACATGTGGGACAGCACTTGTGATTGGCTCTGTGGACAAGGAGGAGTAAGTTTAGCCTCCTGACTGGTCAACTGTTTTGTTCATTCGGTTTGTAAACACTGGAGTCACTTGTTGGCACTTTTTGTTGTTGTTATCAGTGCTCTGATGTGCTGATTATCGATCAACACCTCTCATGTGACTGCACGTTGTCGGATGTGAGGAATTACGCGCTACAAACTTCGAACTCGATCTTCAAACAGTCGCCCATCAAACAGTGCCGATTATCGTCCGTGGCACGAGGATAACTTTTTTTTTCTCCTCAAAAAATGTGAAAATTTGCATATTTTATAGTGGAATTTTTTTAAAAATAGCAATAAATACATTTTACAGAATATTAAAAAAAACGATCATATAAAATCTTTGTATTGAATGAAAGAATGTTTCTGCAAAATTTGGTGGTTTTGTGACTGATGGTTTATGATGAATTTGGGTTGAAAAGTAGGGGGAAAATCCAAAATGGTGGCTGTTTTCATGCGTTTCCATGGTAACCATGAAGATTTGCTACAAAAACCTACCCTAGAGTAAATGAGGAACACAATTCCAACACATTTATAGCATTAAAAGAGAGTTCAATTTAAGAATGTGGATTTTCACTGCCAACCTTGGCCTTAACTCGGCGGGTCCACTGTAGCTCATATTGCTAGCTGAATTGTTTTGTTTTTTTTTCACTTACAGTTTTCACTTGCGAAGCGTGCTTGCATACATATAAATTATATAGTAAAAAATCCGTCATGGGACCAAAGTGTGCTTATATTCGGAGTGCTTATATCCAGAGACTACTGTAATGAATAAATAAAATAAAATTTTAAAAAATTTTAAAATTTCTGTCACCAGACATAATCATTTAAAATTTAAACTGGCTATTTTTCAATTATGAATAGCAGAACAGTATGCTCACATTTCTCTACAAGTGATACAGAAATTTGCTTCTGAACAAAATGGTGTGTCAGAGAATAACACTACTATGAAAAAAACTTCACAAAATATTTTGTTATAACAATGACTATGGCATATCGAGAGGCTATGACTTTTTTCCCTGAATGCATGGTAGCAAAACTGTTCAAATTACCATCAACAAATCATGAGATGCGAGAAATTTTTTTTTTTTTAAATGGCAAATCATTTCAGCTGTTTACCTCATTTGCCCTTGCTGACATTCGGAGTTTTTCTTTTCCTCTGTCCTCTTTTTCTTTGAATTCTTCCTCCTCTATCTCCTCCTCCTCTTGTTCTTTATCTTTGCTTTTGCTGCTCTTATTTTTGGCACGACCAGCTTTGCTGATGATCTCCCTGACAGCTGAGACCACAGGACTAGACTGGGGGGTTGTGGCTGGTTTGTCAGAGAAATCACAGGAATATAGCACGTTGTCTACTGTCGTGCCATGCTCGCTGTAGTTTAGCAACTCAAAATGCCGACTCATCTACAGGATATCCAAATAAACATACTTGTTAAATTGAAAAATATACTCACCAAGACTGCTTATTTCAAAATCTCAAAATACAGTAAGCTTGCTTCATACAGAGTTAGTGCATGCTTCGAGAATTCTTTCTGTCTAAGAACTTTTCCAGACTAGAATATCAATTTTCCATACCAGGCATTGAGACAACTTTGAGCTCTGTCCCTACGGAAACACTGTTTTCCCACACTCAAAAGTCTTCCTAGAAAGCCCAAGAACATTACTGATAATAACTGTAGTTTTGTTTGACTGTTCTATTGTGATGTCCCTTGAAGAAACCAAAAATTGAGGGCAGTCATATATCATATAGCATGGTCTGAATGATTCAGTATTGTTAGTTGTGTTGAAATTATGGGCCATCATAAAGAGAAAAACCAGCTACAGATATGATGACCATGACAATTAAAAATCCATTGCTGATATTACCTCGTCGTAAAAAATGGTAGCATGATGACCAGAGATGAAGTTGCAATACCCGTACTGGCTCAAACAAACATCCATGTCAGCTCCTGAGAAAAAAAAAAAAAAAAAAAAATTTTTTTTTTAAATATCTGAACAAAATTCCTCATACATACAAAACCACTGTTCACCGAAGACAAATTCCTCCGAAACGAACTTGAGTCCCATCTCTCATTTTCACTTAACCACAAAAAGTTGACGGATGTGCAACACAACAAAAATCGACGCTCTATTCAGAACACTATTTAAGAGAACAATATGCCATTTACTGTATTTTGTTTTTCCATGATCAAGACACACACACACACACACACACACACACACACACCCCCCCCCTTCCTCCTCCTCACTCACCTGTCCCAAGAGTCAAGGATCTGTATGGCATCGGAATTGCCTGACCTTTTCCTGAAAGGGGACAGAGCACAGCCCTAGCCCGTACTTCTGATGAGCCTGTGGACAAACACAAGTCCACTAAAATGATATGAACCATGGTTGACAAGTATAGAGATGTCATACACTGCTTTCAACCTTTCAACAGACACTAGGGTGCCAATCAAATAGAAAATGACCAAAAAAAAAAAAAAAAAATTTTTTTTAAAAATGCACTTCTTCCCACAAAGATAGGCACAAATGTGTAACTAATTAAGAAAGTTCTACATGCATAACTTGTAAAGATAACAGAAAATTCATTGCTCTATGTTCAAAGAATAAGAAAATTACTTTGCTGAGACAAGTAGACGTTGAGCAATCCTTTCCTGCTGGTGGAGGAGGGTGGAGCTGATGATGCACTGGTGGGCCCAGGGGGTGTGGGCAGTGGTGTAGATGGACATGGTGGGGATTTGGAAGGTAAAAGCTGCTGCAGGCGTTGCCAGGCCAGGATATGGGTGAGCTGCTCATCAATTTTAGAGAAATCGCTGTCCACTGTTAACATTTCAGAGAAGAAAGTAGCATCCTGTTATCTACTTTCAGTACTGGGAGTAGCTGAATCAAAATGTTTGTATACTTTTCAAAATAAATCACTATGTCCTACATCAATCACAACAATGTGTTTAAGAGCACAAAAATACACCCCTGAGAAAAATGTTGGCACCATAAAAAAGATTTTTTGCACAATCTGCCAATCCCAAATCCATTTTACTTTATATAAGCAGTTTTTGGAAGGAATCTATAGAACAAAACTTTAATTTCAGAACTATCATTTGCCCATGTATAGAATAATTAATTGCATCTTCCTGCTGTGCATTTTTACAGTCTTTGTCTGTGCTTTTATGCACCTTGTAAACTGATCACAATGTATTTCCTTACTGTCAAATAGAAACAACTGTGTTCAGATTCAGAATCTATGATCTGATTACACAGTAAAACCAAACTCATACTGCAAAGAAAAGAGGGGGGGAAAAAGATCTTTTGAAAATCTGAAACATCTCTCCATTTACATACGAAGATCAAACATATGACTCTGAAGTATGTCTAGGTCAAATGTTCCTACATATTCAGCCATTTAAGTCGTAAAGTGTGCATCCCATAAACAACCGATTATTGCACGCCTTGGTCCAACAGGGCGGATTATTTCGAATAGTCACAAATTTTATAAGTTAAGGTAGGGAAAACGGCCATAACATTCTTGTTTTGGAAGATAAAAACATAAACACCATGCATCACTGAATTGGAAAACTGAATGGAGAAAAACATGAAACAAACAAAGTTTTGACATTGTACTTTTGATTTACATTTCATTTGTTTGTCCATCAGTATGTTTGTCAGTTCAAAGCCGTATGTATTAGACCCCTCTTCTTATGGTTGATTTCAAAGCATCTAGGGACACAATATAATGTTTTTCAAAAGAATTTAGTAGTAACAATATTATTTGTGCTCCACTACTTTGTAGTATCTGGTTTCTGAACTAATTCTGTGGTAATGTCAGTACTCTGATGTGCTAATTTTCTATCAACAACTCTCAATTGCACGTTGTCGGTGAGCGCTATGGACTTCGATATCGATCTTCAAACAGCCGCCAAACAACAGTCTGACTATCATCCGAGGTTTGCCCAGTAAAAGGCTAGCTAGTTTGATGTCTTTCACACTAATAATGTACAAATTGTTTGTTCTTTTAAAGTGGCTCATTGTTGTCAACTTTTTTTCTGTCAACATCAACTTTAGAACCTTCGTGTATCTAGTTCATCCATGACAAACAATAAAACCTACCTATAACCTTCATACTGATCTCATCTTTCAATTTACAGTTTTACACACATATAGAAAGTAAATATCCTTATTGGTTTTGTAAAGTTTAAGAAATTCAATTACCTGTTTTTTTTCAAGATGGCCATCATTGCCATGGTAACAAGCAAGTATATTGAAATTTTTGTTACTCAAACAAGGTCTCAGTAAGTTATCAGTTCACAACAAAGGCATTTCATATTACTAACATCAAATTCTAAAGAACTTTAATTTCAGCAGAGCACCCCTTTAACAAAGATCTGTATACATTATCATGTGGTTAACTTACCAGCATTCCCTTCAATCCACTGTTGCAATAATGTATTAAGGTTGGCAATAGTAGGGGAGGAGCCGATAATGCTGTTGATGTTGGTTTTATTCTGGCCTGCTGATACGCTGACTGTACGCCCTGCAGAAAAAAAAAAAATTCACTTAAAAAAAAAAAAAAATTAAAAATCTACGACATTCTGATGACTAAATACAGCCAGGGGATAAGATGGATGCTATCTCCAGGAAATTCTTTCAAAATCAGTGTAGTTGCATAGCTGCCAACCACTCAAAAAAAAAAAAAAAAAGACCCCAACAGTGCCGAGTGTACACACTGTGTGGAAACCCCCATTCCCAAGAGAGCAAACCATGAAAACTATACAAAAAAAAAAAAAAAAAGTATGAAAGGCTCCTTAAAAAAGGATCTTATATGCTTCTACTTGAATAAAACTTAACAATTTCTCCAGCCCTCTAGAAAGAAGACAGGGTTTACATCTCATCAGCTTGAAGTAATCCACCTCATGAATCCAGTCGAGAACAAAAATCCAAGGAGATGTCAAGTCAGTTGAAACTAATAATGTGCTGTTATTTTGTTTATTCCTTGCTAAGGGCTATCCTTGTGGCAACCTTAGCCTTCTTCAGAAATGTGGCTGGGAAATCTTGTTCAAAGCTAGTTCATGGGAGAGGGAGCCCCTAAAGACTGTCTTATTCTTTCTTACTGAACTGAAAATTCTTTCACATTCAGAATTGCTGTCCATCTCCATTAAGAACTTCAAACACAGAAAACCACGGTTTGTCTGCTGGCATGGCATGGTGTTCAGGCCCAAAGGAACTGCTCACACCAAAGTTGTTAAATTCAACCTCTATTTGGTTCAGGGCACCATCCAGGAATTCCCCCTCATCTCTTTTAACCAGGATGGGGATTTAGAAAAGAAATACCTCAGGCTACTCAATGATGCCTCCCATCGCTTCTTTAGATCAGCAACTTGTGCACTTAATAAAATGTCACTGGTGATGGGAAACTTGGCTACAATGTAGTCACATGATTTCACTAACTAAATTGGAGAAAACCATCCAAAGGAATTCCCAGCGGAATAAAATCAAAAAAAAAAAAAAAAACAGATCTGGATCATCTAGAGTTAGACATCTTGACCTAGATCTTAATGTTTTCTGTGCCCACTGTTGCTAGCCATACTGATCACACATAAATCTATTTAATATTTCATACTGTCTTTAGAAAAAAATTTCTGCAGAGATAATCACAAACACTAAAAGGAGGCACAGAATTTGGGCATAATATCCTTTTCTTTTTCCATCTAATGTCCCCCAGATCAGTCACTTCGCCCTCATTGCTGGCACTACTGCCACTCTGAACACTCCCAAGATCGGCGACAGCACTCTTACTATCACTATCATACTCAACTTTCACATTATTTTTAAAATCTCCACCAAATTAATCCCAAGACATGTCACTATCTGAGTCCTCTTCATTGCTGATCTTTCATTTTTCCATTTCCTTGGTTCAATTCACACAAAAACTCCAATTGTAAACAATAACTTCTTCAAAGCACACTCCTTCCAGCTTATTTTGAACACGATGTCACTCTTCTGTGGCTAGAAACATTTTCCAGACTTATTCTCAGGAGCAGTGATTGAAAAAAAAAAGAAAAAGAGCTAAATCTAGACATATCCCTGATCCAGACCTGCCACTTTTCTCAGAGCTGATCCAGTATCCTGGACTAAAAAATCCAGTATCTGAGAAAAAAATCCAGTAT
>JBCAUA010074843.1:0-10922 GCA_038406235.1 Peronia verruculata
GGAGAGAAATTTTATTTAGTTTGCAGAGTTCCATTCATTCTGTCAAAGTTTTATTTTATTTACTAGTTCTCGAAATAGTTCTCGAAATTGTGTCACTCTCTAACGAGGGTCAACTTTGTTTCATTACGATAGTTACATGTGTGTGTGTGTGTGTGTGTGTGTGTGTGTGTATGCGTGCGTGCGTGTGTGTGTGTGTGTGTGTGTGTGTGCGCGCGCGTGCGTTGACTGATTGTTCCTTGGTTCGACCTTCTCTTTGGATGTCACTCGTCCCCGCAGAATGTGCAAGCGCAAAACAAGAGCAACAACAGCAACAACAACAACAACAAACAAACAAACAAACAAACAAACAACTTATTATGAACGATAAGCAAGTTATGGGGGAAGGGGGTGGGTCAAAAATTTTCTCTGGCCTTATACACCAGATATTGCTAACAGCCTGATAACACACAGACACACACACACACACACACACACACACACACACACACACACACACACACACACACTCACACACACACACACGCACTCACACACACACACACGCACTCACACACACACACACAGACACTCACACACACACACACACAGACACACACACACACACGCACTCACACACACACACAGACACTCACACACACACACACACGCACTCACACACACACACACAGACACTCACACACACGCACTCACACACACACACACACCCGCACGCACTCACACAGACACACACACATGTAACTATCGTAATAAAACAACGTGTGTATCGGTCCGCGGAGTCATTGATGCTGGGCCGCACAAGAAATATTTAATTATTTTTTTTTCCATTTTATTTACCATCTGAGTCTAACGATTTTTTTTATTTTCCTTTTACTAATATCCTACTTGTCAGGCGAATCTTGTCACGGTGACAGAAATCTATTTTTATTTAAGATATGAAATGTTTTAACATACGCACGCATTATCTTTTTTTTCTTCTTCTTATTATTATTATATAAAATAGAAAAAGACTATCCAACCGGCAACTAACGATATAATTTTTAAATAAAACAAATAACATAATTATATAAACAACTTCATCTTATTATTATTGTTATCATTATTAATTTTTTATTATTTTATAAATATATGATAGAAGTGTCAGACCGGCAACTTAGCAAAACAATTCAAGAAAAACAAATAACACAGAAATCTATAACTTGATTGTGATGGTCTCTGCCTTTACTAATTTATTATTATTATTGTTATGAAAACAATGGCAGCATTAACTACAAAAACAACAATAAAACAACCAGGAACAAATAATACGATCTCTGTGGGATTTATCATGAACAGAGAGGGATTGGTTCAGGAAATGAGGCAGAAATAAGTCACTGTCATAAAACAGCTAAACGCGTTGTTTAATGGGCGAAATATCACCGCCCTCTGGAGACTGGACTGAAAGAGCATAGACATGATATCCAGGTATTCTCACTTATCTGTTTGATGTCTGAAAAAGTAGGAAGTAAAGAGCATGAATAATTCACAGGGCTATGAAAAATACACAAACAAACAAACAAATAAATGAGAATAGAATTCCAAAGCAGCAAGAACAACAACAACAACAGAGGACAAACATCTCCGTTTCCTCTAAAAAACAAACAAATAAACAAACAAAAACAAAACAAAACTAAAAAACTTAAAATAACACCAGGGACAGTAATATTGTTATGTATCACCAAGCCAGTTCTAATTGTTAACAAAGTAGAAAGCCAAAAATATAATTATCATGAATTTATTACTGAGGCCGTAGCAGTTTTTAGGTCTGTTATCTCGTGCCGTTACGGCTGCCGTCCATTGGTTGACATACATTGGTATGTACATGTTCCCAGAGGCCCGTCAATGGCAGAGAGGGAAAATTTAATGTAGAAAGAAACTGAATAATTTATGAAAACAGGAAAAGAAAGAAAGACAGATAGAAAGACAGAAAAATTAAGAGGGGTAAGAGACCGAAAGGCATGAAAGAAAAAAAAAAGAAATAAAGACATAAAAATGAATGAGCGAACGAAAAAGGGATTTGATGGAAAGAACAGAGAAAAAGAAGAAGGCAGAAAGAAAGAATAACTTAAAGAAATGGACAGAGAGAGAATAGACAGAAGCGGGATAGGAAGAAGGAAAACTGAAACAAATAAACGAAAGAAAGAAGCAAAGAGAGAAAAAATAAACATAATAAAGTCCCAGAAAGAAGGAAGGAAAGAAAGAAACAAACAAACAAACAAAGATGGAGAGAGAGAGATAAATAAATAAAAGAGAAATGAAATCAGCACATCTTGACGTCTTGAATTGTCTCTGCCAGTAGAACAGAAATGCCCAGGACATAAGGTATGAAATAATTTTCCAATGTAAAGCAGTTTGACGTTGTGTTTGAGTTTTATATTTAAGCTTACATCCTCAATGGGAGATCGTTGTACTCAGTCCTATTACTTCCCTTTACCAGACAAAAGAGGGATTCATAAGGCAGTGTAAAGATGAAAAAAAATCACTTTCGCGCCTTTTGCTTGGGCCGTAAACCATGAAAAATTCCCCAAAAATTATCATGTAAAGAGAATGTTTCCTTCATATTGGGCCGAGATAACTGTCAATTTAGACGGTTGAAAGGTAATTCATATTGGGATAATTTTTTCAAATGTTTTGGTGATCACTGATCAGTCTTTGGAATGACATGAAGTAACTCAATTTTGTCCTCTTTACATCGCTTGCTGAAGACCTCTTTTGTCTGGCAAAGGGAGGTAACAGGGCTGGTCAAAATGATCCCCCCTTACACAAGTCCCTTTTTTTGGAGGGGGCAGATAATCTGCAAAACGATCTCCTATTCTTATCTGTCATGATTTAAACATCACACGGATATGTAGGCCTAAATATTATTATATCAAAAGTCCCCCTTTTGGATCATAAACTATGGAACCCGTTGTAAATATTCATCAAGGTGTTTTTCTTAAGTCTTTCAGTCATAAGAAATGGGATTATCTCGGCTTTTAGAAGTTGCCAATATTTGCTGAAACATTTTTGTGGTTAGTAATTTGGAATTTGGAAATTTTGCTCGGATAGCGGCACTCAGCCTACTCTTCCATCGATTATAAGCTGCCAAGGGTTCTTTAACGTGCAAAACGTACACACGGGATCTCCGAAATATATTCGCCTTTATCCGAGAAGGCTAGACGTCGGGCTTCCCTACCCACAGGAAGCCAGGGGATCCTTGAGTCACTGAAAAAAATGCGGGTTTTCGATCTTCGTGTCCTGTCATCCCCCGATGCAGAACCCGCAAGTCGATCCCGGCCTGTTTTTCTCCATGAGCTGACTCCATACCCATTGAGCCACTGCCCCCCCCCCCCAATTTCAAACAACTAAATGTCAATAAAATGAATAAACAAATAATGATTAGGCCTATTGTGTGATCTCCTCATGTCACAAAAATACAAAGACAAAAGGAAAAAAAAATGTTAATAATGTATCAAGTTTGTAATGCAACAACTAACAATAAAGCATCAAAGTAAACAAATAACCAAAGTAGTAAACAAACAAAGACGATAAAGCCACATTGGTTCATCCTCAGTTATTACAATAGCATGGGCAGAGGATGTGTAAAATTAAGACTAAAGTAAATATTGTGTGATAGCATCTGATGTCACAGTTAACATGTAGATCTATAGACTTGTAATAGTTGAAGTAATACAACGCAGGTATATAGCGCTTATTCCTGGCCTATCCTCAGAAGTGTACAAGAATATACCCATAAGGTTTCAAGTTTGTCCCCATAAGTGTGCAAGCTTATCCTCTCAAATTATATCCTGTAAATATGCAAGTTTAATCATCGTAAATGTGCAAGTTTATCCTCGTAAGTGTGCAAGCTTATCCGCTTATGTGCAAACTTATCCCCACCAGCCTGTAAGCTTATCCTCGTAAGTGTTCAAACCTATCCCGTAAATGTGCAAGCTTTAAGCGCTTTACAATCCATGATTGTCTAGACAGGCCCAGCGGAGACATTGAGTGCATTCTCAGCTTCCTGGGAAGCACACAAGGCGGCTGCCTAGTAGACGCTCTAAACCTTATCAATCTAACAATATCTATAATCGGGCATCCATTTAAACTTGAGTCGAGTCAGGAAATGTGTGTAAATTGTCCTTCCTGGGTACAAACTCTCGGGTCCAGTCAGGATTCGAGCCTGTGTCTGATAACCCAGCTGTTTGGCAATTGTTGGTATCAGTGGAGAGGTCAATGTTTACACTGTATACTGTTTTGGAAGCCAGTCTTTCACCTAATCGACCCTTTTGACATCTCCAAGATTGATAATCAAAAGCAAAAAGGAGGCAAGGCAAAACAAAAGAAAAAGAGCACAAAATCCATTCTTATCAACCTTCTTTCCGCGTAAAGGAGTTAATAAATCCTTCACGTACGTCCCGTCAATGTAGAAAAAATCATGATGAAAATTTCCAAAACTTTAGTTTGTCCTTGAAAAATGCCTTATTCTCTTTTTTCACGAGATTCACATTCAGTAAAATAGACGCACATACCTATCAGACATACCCATGGCTACATTAGGGCTATGGATGGTTAATGACGATGCTGCCATAACATTGCTTCGTTGAACTATAGCATCCGTGGTCTCCTAGAGGTTTCAGAGAGTTGGGATATTTCCCATTAGCCCTATCTCAGAAATGGCTAGCAAGGACGCTTTGTGTAAGGATATTATATATATAAAATGAAAATTGATAATTTTTTGTAGAAAATACACCTAGTGGTGGCATCAATTTTCAGCCTGACTAGGGACGTACGGGCATAGATACAGGGCATAGGAGAGTAACACATTTGTGGACATGGACACTGCATACTTTCCTTGAATTTACGATTTCAAACTGCTGATAGAGATAACAGAGATATATATATATATTTAAAATTCTTTTTTTTTTTTTTTGTTTTTTATCTGCATTCACTTTCCGTAATAAGTGCACCATAGAGAGAGGGGGAAAGAGAGAAAGAGAGAGAGAGAGAGAGAGCGAGAGAGAGAGAGAGAAAGAAAGAGAAAGAGAATGTAATAACTAGGGAATGGGAAATAAATTGTTCCCATGGCATTGATCTATGCCGTAGTGCGCGGGATCGATAATTAGGTAATCATAGGATTGCATCACGTAAGAAATAGTAAACGATGCTAAAGCGACTTTGGATAACATCCAATTCGATTCCAGACGAGCAGTGTGTGTATCGAGCTAAGGGTTTGGTTGGCACTCAGCCTGTTGTGGTGCACTCAATGCTCGGTCTCATGTTGGCGGAGTCTAGCAGGGGAAGAAGAAAGAAACTACAGAATGGCCAGATGACTCGTGCCAGTCGCCATCTAGGTAGGTGGCATTCCGTCTGAGCTTGGCCTATCTAAATTGACAAAAAGACATTTAACCTTCAAGCGACAATTAGTATTAATAGGACTGCGGCTGTGCCAGTATGACTATTGCCACTATTACTACTACTACTTTTACCACAATTAAACTGTACTATGGCTTCTACGACTACTGCTACATCGTTTCCTTTTTTTTCTCCCCGCCCCCCCTTTTTTTTTTTTTTTTGGTATCAGTCCGTCTATATATGCATCTGTATATTTATCCATCCATCCATCTATCCCTCCCTCCCTCTATCCATCGGTAATTTCATCCATCCATCCATCCATTCATCTATCCATCCATTATCCCTTCATCCATCTATCCATCCATCCATACATCCATCCATCCATCCATCCATCCACCCAGGTTTAAGAAGTCTGCACTCTGCGATTTGCCGCAATTTCAAGCAGTCGTTGTTGTCTTCAGCTCCTGGAATGCCTTCCGTGTCGGAAATTGCCAACGTTAAGTTTGATGATCAGGGCAAGTTGCATGGCTGTGAGTGAAATGCAGGATAACAAACTGTGTTAGTCTGATGTTGGCCCCTTTGTTATTTGTCCCGTCTCTTTTGCTCATTTAGGGCCCTCAGCTCTCCTTGGAGACTGGACAGATCAGTGAACATAAATAAAAGTCTGTACGAGAGAGAGAGAGAGAGAGAGAGAGACAGAGAGAGAGGAATAAGGAACGGCGAGAGAGAAGGAGAGGGAAGGGGAGAGATAGAGAGAGAGGGAGAGGAAGGGAGCGATGGAAGGTGGAAGGGAAGGAGAGGGACAGGGAAAGAGGAAGGAAGGGAAGGAGAGAGAGAAGTGGAGAGAGAGGGAGAGACAGAGAGAGAGAGAGAGAGACGTCATAGTAGCTTGTAATGGCTAGTGATTTCAATGGAAAATGAAAGAGAACACAAATGATCGTCTCGAGAACTGAACACACCCAGCACTGTTAAGGTGACATCATTCTGCTTATGAAAAACAAACAAATAAACAAACAAAACAAAACAAAACAGTAAAGCTCGGGGTTTGGATGCCTGCAGCAGGATCATGAACTGAACAAGGCTCGGGGTGTCGAAAAGACTGCTCATTACGGAACCAATACATTACAACTTAGGAACTGGCTAGGGAATATTAACTCTTTCATTGGCAGGACACATGTATGATCACTTTATATTTTCTTCCAAATTAAGATCAACGGCTTTTTGTGAAGTGTTCTGATCCAAACATTCTTGTTCCTTACTCATTTGTTGTTGTTGTTGTTGTTGTTGTTGTGTTTTCTGTGATGAATTTTGTAGAAGTCAAGTCATGTTTGGACACATGTCTCAAAATTCTATTAATTGTAATCTTGGCACTCAAAGAGTTAAGGAAAATCATCTTCAATACCAAAGACACAGTTTACAAGCCGTAGCAGCGTTTCCTTAAAAGTTCCGAGCGCTGATGCTCAGATATGTCGGTAATTTAGTATTGATCAAATTTACATCTTCATAATGCGCGTGTCTGTGTGAAGAAATGTCTTTATGTCTATGTACCTGGGTAGGTAAGCGAATGGATGGATGTAGTAGCTCGCTCATTACCTCTACCGCTGCTACAAGTGGTATGACTTCTACTGTAATGTACTACTACTACGACTATGCTGCTGGTATAATTTACTATTACGATATCCTGTTAATACAATACCACTAGTATTCCCTGTTACTACTACCAAAGAGAACACAATGCTTCTACTGCTATTCCTGTTACCACTGTTATTACTACCACTACTACTATTAATACTTATTACTACTACTACCATTATTACCACAACTATTACTACTACTACTACTACTATTACTATACTACTATTATTATTACTACTACTACTATTAGTACTGCTATTACTACTACTACTACTTCTACTACTACTACCACTACAACCATTACCACTACTACCACTACAACCATTACCACTACTACTACTACTACTACTACTACTACTACTACTACAACTACTACAACTATTACTAATTCTACTACTACGGTTCAAAGATTGAGTCATTATTCCATCAACTTGAAGCGAAATTTCCTTCCAAGGACGAATGAAGTCTATCTTATCTATGCAGACATACTGGGATTCTCCTCTCCTGGGAATTTTCAGTGGCACCGATATAATAAGACATTTTACTTGGTCCAGCCAGCTAAGTTATCCCCCTTTGCCAACTACAAGAGGCATAGTATTGTAAAAATAAAATCACTTTTCCTCCTGTGCTATGTGAAGTAAAAAACAACAACAACAATATAAACACATTTTCAGATGAGAGCAAAACATGTTAATGACACAGTGATTTTTTTTTTTTCAGAATTCTCCGTTTTTTGTGTAGTATGTGACGTGTTAGCTCAATGATTTGTGCTGCGGCCTTTGGAAGCAGATGTCGGTAGTTCGAATCGCATGTTGTATCATTAGGAAAGACACTTAACTCACTATTTCTCTCAGCCCACCTATCTGTAAAACGGGTACCTGATGTATATCTGGGGAAGTATGGGAGCTCTGCACTGCGGCCACGCCATCTGAAATGGCCAAGCCAGTTTCCCCTCTTGAGGTCAAGGGATGGCACTTTTACTTTTTATTTTACTTTATTTATGTTTCAGATAATAGGACCAAAAGTGTTCCCCCCCCCCCTTTCTGTACAATGCTTATAATAATATGAATTATACTTTTTGTACTTGGCAAAACGAGATAGCCAGCCGCAGGAGATTTAGAGGCGTAAGTACACCGTAACTTTAACAAAGAAGTGTACAGGTAACTTAGGTGACTGAAGAAAAAAAAGGCTCATTATGACGTAACTCTGTTATGATATTAAGAATAAGGAAAAAGATCATGGTATTTGATTTGTAGTCTACGGGGAAAATTATAATGTCATATGTCCACAACAACAACAACAACAACAAAAATTTATAGGAGAGAGAAAAACAAAACGTTTTAGTCTTTTTTCTTAGTAAATAGTGATTTGTTTATTAAAATAAAGTTCTTAAAACCCCTAGTCTTCAAGATACAGGTAGGGAATCAAGAAAAGAAAAGAAACGCCCTGACATCGAGAATTCGAATCTGACAAAAACCTAATTTGACGTAGATATAGATATACATATGCTGCGATTTGTCCGAGGAGGGCAGTTATGTTTAATGTCATTATGCTACTCAGACGCGTAGTACTAAAGATTGCCGTTAGCAAAAAAATAAAAAAAATTGGACACCCTTGAAACTCTCTCTCTCTCTCCCTTTCTCTCTCTCTCTCTCTCTCTCTCTCCTAGCTTTGCCCAACACGCAATAATATATGAACCGGGACCTCCTTGATATGAAAGTAATCACAATCAGACATCATAAACCGAAATCGGGCAATACCAAGACAGACAAATCGATATTACTCTGACAGCAGATTTTTATGGATAGTAAAATTAATCTTCAAACACTCATTTTATCCGGACTCTGAGCAAGTGCCCAGGTCATGTAATGGCTACTCATATTTAAACAATGTTCCACCAAAAGAAGAAAAAGAAGAAGCAGAAACCTTTCTGGCATATTGTTATTCCGATTAAATTTCTGTACAGTAATGTGCGCCAGATTTTTCTCCTTTTCTATCCAAACAAAGTGTTAGATGTCATCCTGTACAAAGAGGTACAAAAGTAAGTTCCGGAAGTTAATGGGTCAAGTGCATACTAACAAAAACGTAACAAAACAATTTACACCGATGACAATGTTGTTCGTGTTGGACAAACGGATCGCAAAACAAATCAAACTTGATTGTGTTATTCTGTATGTCATTGCCCATAGCTGTAGGTGCCTGACAACGTTTTTTGCATTACCACTGGGAAACTGGGAGTCGCAAACCCTTCTATCGTGTGTTTGTGTGTCAGTATGTGTGTGTCAGTGTGTGTTAGTGTGTGTTTGTGTGTGTGTGTGTGTGTGTGTGTGTGTGAGTGAGTGAGTGTGTAATTAAAGAGTTGATGAGACAAGTATTAAACAATGTTAAACGAATATCCTCTGATAAACAAATGGAGCTTTCAGAACGTACCATCACGTGATCTATACGAGATTCAGAACGATTGCAGTTTGACCATGATTTGTTTGTTTTGTTTGTGTTGGGGGTTTAACGGCACATCAGCACGATCAAGGCTACATTGTGTCAAATACGGTAAGACACTTTTATGCCTCAAAAAGAAGAGAGAGATAAAAAAAAAAAAGAGAGAGAGAGAGAACGGGACAGAAGACGAGCGCAAAGGAGAGATAGAAGAGATGACACCCCTGAAATGTCGAGGATGGCATTCCACGGGAGACATCCCACCGATTTGGGGCTTTCACCGCCTGTAGGTGGGAGTAGGGAACCTACTTATTTACCCCTGCCTCCACGGGGGATGACTATGATTAAAAGTCGGATCAGACCATAGGCAGATTTATAAAACCAGTGGTCCGCATCTGCCAGCGACGACAACCTGGGCATTCCATGCATTTTAGAGCGAAATAAAGTCAGAAATAGACAGGCAAGTTAGACTGAACTGAAAAGATTGATCGTGATAGGTACTGAAATATTAACTGTGGCCTCAGTGTACGAGGCGCTAATGGATTGGTTCCAATTAATGGAAATCTCACTCAAGCATAATTCTGCCACTCTGTGGTTTATCAATAACCAATCCGGTCCGGCATTGAAAGTGGTACTCAAAGCCTTAGTAATTGACTATTGTCCTCTGCTGTTACTAGAGCTTTTTCTTTATGACACCACGCGTATGTCCTCCCGTCTGTCGTGACGTGGAGCCAATTTTTTCATTCCTCCATTCATCCATTCATTCATCCATCATCTATCCATCCATCCATCCATCCATCCATCTGTCCATCTATCCATCCTCCATCCATCCATCCATCTATTCATCCATTCATCCATCCATTCATCCATTCATCCATATCCATTCATTCGTTTCCGTCCCCATCCATCCAAACGACGCATTCTTATCCATCCATTTATATCTGTTCACATCCATCTATCCATCCATCCTGCCATTTATCCATCCACTCATCCCTCTGTCTATCTCCTGTTCACCTGGTTATGCGTCAAGCCTCCTTAAATGCCAACTGGTAAAAATAATACCGAAATTACGCACTTTTTAACACAAACCAATGAATGAGTGATCATTACTCATAAACATTCCTGCAAGTCATTATCGATCAGTCTAGTTGTCAGAACAAATAGAAAATCAATGATAACACCAGTCTTGACTCTCTGCATTTATAACAACACTTCACTTTTCTCCGTGTTGCAAAGAAACCACAGAGGACCATTGTTATGACTGATCCATCTTTACAAGCTTGGTTTTTTCCTCTTTCTGTACTTTTAAATCCTTTATTAATGAATGTTGATGCCGTTGTTATACCTATCTAGATCGTCAGAATTATTTGTTTAGTGGTATTATTATTCATGTTGTTATCATTCTGTGCATGTGTGTGTGTGTGTGTGTGTGTGTGTGTGTGTGTGTGTGTGTGTGTGTGTGTGTGTGTGTGTGTGTGTGT
>JBCAUA010074854.1:0-24763 GCA_038406235.1 Peronia verruculata
TATCTATCTATCTATCTATCTATCTATCTATCTATCTATCTATCTATCTATCTATCTATCTATCTATCTATCTTTGCATCTTTTTGTAGGCAGCTTTGTAGTGTAGCTAGAGTCTGTCTATGAAGCTCTTTCCCTGCACCTGTCCTCTGCTGGGTCTTTGGAAATCCAGCGCCATTTATTCTCATACAATGACCCATCAAATGCAGACATCTCTGTTTCAGCAGCTCACTGCAGGGCTAGTTTGTCCTGAAGTTTGTCCTGCCAGGTGATATTGATGATGCGTCAGAGACAGCATCAGGCAAAACGTTCGGCTTCGTATTACTGTTGAGATATAGATTCGTACTAACAATACAGAATATATGGCCCTGGATCTTGTTATGTTCTGTCAAATTCTTATTGAGTCATACTCTCTTTGCCCGTCTGCACGAGGCATCGCTCCTTTGCCGATGCTCTTGTTTACTTAACTCGGGATTGATAAGAAGGCTAACTATAATAATAAGTATTTATATAGCGCTTTACAATCTATTATTACCCCCGACAGATCTATAGAAGACACTCATAAACGTTTCCAGCTTCCTGGAAAGCATACGACTGCCTGTTAGGCGCTCAAATCCTTGTCAGTCTAACAATATTAATCGCATATATCGTGTACCCATTCAAACATGGGTGGAGTCAGGAAATGTGTGTAAATTGCCTTCCCCAAGGACAAAATGCCGGGACCTGTCAGGATGCGATTGAACCCAGAACTTCAGATCCAGAGTCCGACGGCTTAACTGCTAGGCCATAATGTTCGAGCGTCGAACCCAGTGAGATACACAAACTCATGACAGCCTCCAGTCAATGACTTTAATACGCGTTGGAAAAACAAAATAATTCAGCGCAACACCCCTGATGTACCACATGGCGATAAACATAGGATTAACTTGGTATGGGAAAGATACATCGATCAAGAGACTATGCATAGTAACTTGTCATGGCACCATCTATTAAAAGGAGAGGAGTCAATCGGTTTGTCCGCGAAGATTCTAGTAATTTATCCTTTAGGCAATGCAAGGCACTCAAAGTAATGACTCTTACACAATGAGCTCTTTGCTCTTACCCAACCGGTATGAGGAGTCATATTAGCCGTTTGAGTTTCCACCAAGGGAATGGTTTGAATGCACATTACTCACGTCAAAGAGATATACATGGATTTTTTTCCTTCATAATAAAATTGTCTAGCTGGCTAGAATGTATCCTAAGTCAGTAACCTTTCCCAGACTAAGATAGGTAGCTCGCTATATGAATGAGAAAATGGTTGGTCAAAGCACAAGTGCAGGGGGAAAAACTAAAAAAGAATGAACAACAACAACCAAACATACTTAAAAAGAATCTGTGTGGGGATATATACATATTTAAAATATGCTGTATGGTGAACGTTTCCGACCGAAACGAAAATAATGATAACAAGGTGGCATAAATAAGCCATCAAACGCCTAGTCTGTTAGAAACTGCCACAGAAGGATGGTAAAACAAAAGCAAAACTTGGAGTCAGCTAGAAGATACAGATTGAAGTGAACATCGAATGTAAGACTTCATGCTGTTAAAAAGTACAGAATTCATATTAATTTTGTCTGTTTCCTCCTAACTGAAATCTAACCCCCAAGCCCCCCCCCCCTTCTCCCTCTAGCCTCCACCCTTAACCCCCTAGTACTCTGTCTGTGTTCAGGCAGCAAAAAGAGGATTGATGTACATGAAATATCTAGCTCTCTAAATGAGAATGTTATGTTCCAGACTTCGGTCAACAATTTTTTTTTGTCCCCTCTTGCTCTTTCCACACTCACTTCGCATACATTCTCCCTTTACTCTGTACCTCCGCGGGGGCCGGGGTTTATAAGTAGGTTCTCTGCTCCCACCTGCAGGCGGTGTAAGCCGGTCATCAGAGGGGTGTCTCCTATGGAGAGCCATCCACGACATTCCAGGGGAGCCATCTCTTCACTCCTCCTCGCTCCTGTCCTCTGTCCCGCTCTCTTTCCTCTCCTCTTCTTGACGTGTAAACGTATCTTACCGTGTCTGGTACAATATAGCCGTAATCGTGCTGATGTGTCGTTAAATACCAACACAAACAAACATACGATCCCTTTACTCTGTCGCACTTTCTACACCACAGACTTCCCTCTTTTTTAACCAGTTACCTCCGCCTAGAAAAGTGATGGGACATAGTTACAGTATTAAGCATGCCTGGCTGTGGTTGACTCGCTTTTAAATTTGACTCAGCTAAAACATCTATCATGGCGACCTCCTACTATGGCATACATTTTCGTTATGGCTTCAGAATGTGTAGTGCGAGTGAACATTAAAAATAACTATACGGCTAGTGAGAGCAAATCTTCTCATCTTCTTTCCGTGTCAATAGACTCATAATTACCATGATATCGGTGTTTTCAAAGATAGCATGTTTATTTATACATACAGAATGACTATCAGTGAATCTATGACCATTGTGTTCAGATAATTTGTGACGATTGCCCTAGTACGTGCAAATTAAGGAGAGGAAATTCACCTTAAAGTCCGCTGTGACCTGAGATTTCCGGATAATGTGCTGAGCAATCTGACAGTGTCACGAGTAGGACTGTCAGGACTTTTTGACCACTTGAATCTCTTTTAATAAGAAGAATTTGCATTATATCCACAACACCATTTATATACCAGTCAGAACGAACTACTCAAGCCCCTGTTAGTTTTGTTAATTTTTTTTTCTGATGTCCTCTCCTACAGGAAAGAAATAAAAATTCCCTTGCTCCCGTCCCTCCCTCTTCTCTACTTCTCCCCCTCTCCCCCGAACCCCCCTCAAATTACGAATTTGTTGAGATTTTGGGAGAGACCATGGTGACAGAGGTTCTCTTACGTTACATTCTATATACGTCTTTCAACCTCCTGATGGAGGTTATCTCGACAGTTCTTTATTAAGTAATAATAATAAAAATAATAAATAAATATAATTAAAAAGAAAAAGAGGTTCTCTCTACAGATTATCAGAGAAATATGTTCGGCCCTAAGCTCCAATGAACGTTGGTTGAAGGATGCATCAGAAATAACCTATAGATTCTGACATTGTTTATCAACATGTTGCCTTAATCCTTTTCAGCATTATGATCTGCAGGTCTCAATTTAAGATAGAGTGGCTATATTTACAGTCTTCTCTTTCCCTGAAATTAGCATTTATTAAAAGGAAGTGCTTATTTACGCGACTGGGTCTATCTTGATTACTCGTCACCTGCTTGTCGGACCTACATGTTAGCGTGGACTTGAGCTGGTCAAAGGTTCCCGCTGGCTCAGGTTGGCCTAGTTCATTTTAATCATTAGAAAAAAACTGGCCTGTAGGGGAGAAGATTTTCTTTGTTTGCCGACACGTGGGACAGCGCTCGTGATTTTTCCGTTATCGTGAGTAACGTCGTGACTAGTCGTGTAAATAGACTCGGCCTTATTAAAAGCAAAACAAAACAGAATGAAGCTAATAATTTGTCTGAGGACCACAGTGCTGGGGACTCCCCAATGAGGTGAAAAACCTGAAGTTGTAGCTGTGCACTCCCACGAGTAACATAGTTTAATCCTCGCTGGTCTTCGCAACTAGTGTTTAGTTTACCATAAGATCGTTCCATTCGTTTTACCCAGTTTCTGGCCAAACTTCGAAACGTATGTGCGGCGAGTTGTTTTAACATTTGCCTCGATATTTTTTTTCTTTTACGAAGTTTAAAATAATATCCTATGCTTCTAACTTGACGAAATTTTTGAAATACTTAACATGGAGTTAAAGTAAACTTTAAAATCAGCGAAGTTAGTCCTGCTATGTAACAGCAACTGCAGTGATATGTAATACACGTATTATAATTATTATCAGGAATAAACGGGCTAGCATACCAGAATGCACACATGAACACTTTTAAAAATGCAATTGTTTTAAACAGTAGCAGTGTTGTCAAATTGGAATTCAAAAAGAAAATGCAGCACAAACTATCTGTTAGGGAAGATCATCTTAAATCATTACTTCATTTATTTACATGTATATTTTTTTTTGTCTGCATTTATGTCCCTTCTTATCTCAAATTAATATAATTAATTGTATTCACAAAATCAAATACGCCAGTATCTTGAAAAGAAATTCCAATCATATTTTTTCACCTTGGTCTATAATTCAATTATAAAAGATGATCTTAAATTTGGACTTAAATTTTTAAAAATAAATTTTAAAAACTCAGCGTTCCGTTTCTTCTGGTTTCACAATGTAATTTCTACTCGAGAGGACAATTTTTTGGATCAAATAAATAAATGGTCATGTGGCACAGCTCATGTATCAAGTCAAGATTTTTCAATTTCATTTACAAAAAACAAAACAAAACAAAAAGTAATAAATAAATAAAATAAAATACATGTTTGACGAAGCTGTTTATATTGCAGTTATTATGGAGAAAACATATTTTATTGTCGTCCCAAAACTACCTAAATAGATGTGATGATGTGGTAGTGTAATCTCATATCTGAAAATATAATTCATTACTTTTCTCAAAAACAAGAAGAACCCCGGGGCATTCTAAGGCGTAAAATTCAGTACATTCATGTGCATATTCTTAAGGGAGTCACAGCCAATTCTCTACTCTCAGATACATCCTCAAAATCAGCCTATCTAAGCCGACATACATTTCCTTCAATCATTCATTGCTCCCGTAACCAGTTGTCCATTGGGGCGCCTCAGAAGATCTAACAACCAGCTCCCTCCATTCCTCCTTGTTCTCTGCCTTTCTCGAGGTGTCCTTAAGCCACAGACCAGGCCAGTCTCGTATGTTGTCATCCCATCTCCTCTTTTGGCTGAATCTTCTTCTTCTTCCTCTTCCTGAAACGGTACCCTGCAAAATCGTCTTTGCAAGGCCTGAGGATCGCGTGACATGGCCCTACCACATCAGTTTACGGCGTTTTACTACAGCTAGAAGATTGGAATATAGCCCAATTTCATTCTGAATTTTTCTCTTAACTTTTTCATTAGTAATGCAATCTCTGAATGTAATGCCGAGACTTTTGCGGAAGCATCTTATTTCCATATCCTTAATTCTCCTCTCCGTGTCTGCAGTGAGGGTCCAGGTTTTGCATGCAGAAAGGAAGATAGACATAATTAAGGCACCATCAGTCTGATTTTTGAGCTGACAGCGATGTTTCTATTGTTCCATAATGGTTTTGAGTTTTGTCATTGAGGCTGTTGTCTGAGCTATTCTAGAGAGACTTTCAGGCTTTGATCCCTCGTCCAACACAACTGATCCAAAGTATTTGAATTCAGAGATATTTCAAATTCTTGATTGTTGACCATTGCTTAGGTGTCAAATTGATGCCGTTGTTTGTCATTATCTTTGTTTTATGGGGGCTAATTTCCAAGTCGGTCCACTCGGTCAATGAGTTCTTGTTCTGTCCCATATATATGGCCGTCTATATAATCTGCAAAACGGAATTTAGTGATCGTTCTACTTCCAGTGCATGATCTTGTGAAGCCGAGAGAACCATATATATATTTACTAGAACTACAACCCACGGCCTACGTGAGGAATTCCTAAAATATTCAAACAAAAAAAAAAAACAACAACAAAAAAAACAAAAAAAAATAAATATATATATATAGCATTGCGACTTAAAATATATTGCAAGCGTGCGTACCTCTAGTTTGGTTCTTAAAACTTAATGTTTCTTAAAGAAAACGTGTTTTGAACGCGTCATATTATCCAACGTACAATTCGGATCAAGCAGTCTCGTGAGTTTGTTATTCAATTATTACCGCATTTGTAGAATAACGTCAAAGATGATAAGCTTTCTTTGGGTTCATGTCCATAGAAACACAGATCCATATGCAACAATGTTGTGTGCCAAACTTCAGATGGATCTATTCAGCAGTTTTCGTGTCCATAAGCCTGTTGTGGGTTTTCTTGCAATATCTGATATATCCATCTTCCTGTCGATCCACTAATCAGCATAATCAGCACTCTATCCGTCTCACAATCCATCAGAGCATTTATTGGTTAGACTCATCATGATACAGTGGCAGTTTCACATACTATATCAGTTTGTGTAGGTCCCAACTCAAGCCTACACCTTATTATTCTCAAATCTATACCTTCTGAACTGACTTAAGAACCGACTCCAAACTCAGAGATTTTTTACAGCGCACACAATTTCAGCGTGTGTCCTGTCTGCTTTAATACACTCATTACGGAATCAAATAAGAATTTAAAGATACACTCCTGCACCCAGGGGGTGATTTCGTCAGACTGGAACGAATGCCAGAAAATTGATGCACAGATATTCACTACTGAAGGTAAAAACATATACTGTCTTCCATAATCTGACATTTAATCAGTGTATTGTCTTGCATGTTCACAGACTTGTGAGCTGATATGCTTTGTCCACGCCCTTCAGTCTTGAGTATGAACAGGTAACAAAGGAAACCTTAGTAAAAACATCACTACATGTTATTTGGCTACATCGTAAATCTACAGACTGGATTTCTTATCTGTTTAAAAATTCTGCCAGTTCTACTCCACTGTTGATCCACTGACCCAATTAGCTGAGACATTTTGTGAGTAGTTTTCTAGAGCTTAAATTTAATCATTCTCCAGTTACACTAATATTCCACTGTACCAAATCCTTCTGGCTGTAGCACAATGATATCATTGTAGGTCAGGTTTTCTATGAGAAGTACTTTCCAGTAAGATGGCTAGCGCTGTTCAAATACAAAAGTTTATATTTCATAAACCTGGACACTTAAATCTGGTTATTTGGATCAGCTGTCTTAAAGAGTTGTATCAGAGTTGTCTTTTAGCTTGCTATGTTGTCATAAAGAGGACATATAAATAACGGAGTGCCTGTCTGGGCCTAGTATTGCAATGAGGAAGCATAGGTTCCACCACATAGTAAAAGCGAAAGAATTTTGTATTGGCTATGTGAACATCTGTTCACACTTTTTGGGGGGAGGGGGGGGGGAGCGCAGTTTCCTCTCCCCCCTCCAACCCCCCACCCCCCCCCCCTCCGACACGTTACATAACGAACTGAATACAATAACTTTTTTACGCCCTGACAGAGAGAAAGAGGTGCATCGATAGCCCCAAATAGACGGCGCTTATAAATTATGGGTCAAAGTTAGCAGAATGCCCCAATCAGTGCTAGAGCGCATGTTCTCTCAAATGTACGAGGTTTGTCCGACATTATTCTGTGAAAGCAAACAAACAAAAAAAAAAAAAGAAAGTCAAGTTTAGTAGATTTTGGGCCTAAATTAATTCCAGGCTTTGTCGGTAATAATTCTCGGCTCAGTAGTTTAATGCCATTTAGTGGTTGATGCGTTCATTATTTGGCTCTAGGAAACGAAGTTTGCTGCGTATCACAATGTCTGTCAGAAGAACGGTATGCGGTGGCGGATCCTTTATATCAGCTAATTAGAACGTTTGTTCAGTGTTATGTAAAGAGATGGACGGATGGGAGCGGATAGAAAAAGTGACGAGATAGTTTGGTACGATAGTTGCGATTATGTAGATATTATCTCATGACGTCCAGAGCAGTGGGACGTGATGAGTGCTTGGTGCAAGTGCTAGGAACATTACATAGACCTCATTCCGACAGAGAGAAATATTGGCAGGGACCCAGAGTGACTGTGGAGCTTCAATGCGCAGGAGATAACTGCACCACAGTCTGACCTAACATAGTGTAAAGACTCATTAGGTATCTTGAACATCATTGCGTTAATGTCCCTACCTTTATGTTTGGCTTCCTCTCCCCCCCCCCCTTTTTTAAATATATTTTTGGCACATGTATTTACTTGCTTTATCTCTCTAACTGTTGTTATGGTTGAGAAGAAATATTTCACCCTAGCAATTGTGCTGGAGACTGGCTGAAATGAACTGGAGGATTGTTTGATATCCGTTCGGTTGAAGACTACTTATGATGTCATCCTATTCCTGGTTGAGCATAATGCCATAAGAGCTTAGACAAAACCACACCCAGCTACTGCAGGATAACTATTAAATGAGTGCTAAAAGATCAGAAGTCAAAAGGGTTAGTTAGGCAGCCAAGAGCTACCCTGTTCTGTAAATTCACTGAAGAATGATGGACCAGACAAACAAATGTGCATCATTATTGTTATTATATAATTTGTTCAAACGAAAAAAAAAAAAAAACTTATACAGCGGACGGAAAGGCAGATGCTTGTTTGTTGTGTTGGGGCTTAGCCATTACGGCTATATTGTGTCAAGTACGGTAAGTTCGTTTACACGTCATGAAGAAAAGAGGAAAGAAGGCAGGACAGAAGACAGGAGCAAGGAGAGAGAGAGAGAGAGAGAAGAGACGGCTCCCCAGGAATGTCGAGGATGGCACTCCATGGGAGACACTCCACCGAAGGAGGGCTTACACCTCCTGCATGCAGGTGGGAGCAGAGAACCTACTTGTAAACCTGGGGCCCCCTCGAGGGAGGAAATACAGATGTGATGACTTTCTTATGAAACGCTGGCAAAATCAAATTTGCATTATTTATCTATCTGTTTTACTCCTCCTTTTCGTCATGCATGAAGTAGCGTAAAGCGACGATGATGTGAAATAGCATCCTTTCATGAATGAAAATCTAAAATCATAAAATTTCCTGAAAGCACCCGTCTGACCATGAACATTGTCACCCAGTCGCATTCACGTGTGTATCAATAAGTTATGAATAATTTATGGAAGAAAAGGTTAGCTTAATATGTGTTTTTGTGCTGGCTGTTTTTTCTTTATTTGTTTGTGTGTGTGTGTGTGTGTGTGTATGTATGTATGTATGTATGTGTGTGTGTGTATGTGTGTGTGTGAGTGTGTGTGTGTGTGTGTGTGTGTGTGTGTGAGTGTGTGTGTGTGTGTGTTATTTTCATAGCTACACAGAAGAATGCTAAAAACTTCAAGAAAGAGAAAAGGGTCGTGATAATGAAGAGAAAGGTTCAAGTCGGTACAGGATAATGTTCCTGCCACTTCAATAAATTTACTTCATCAGTACTTTTCCTCATAGTTTGGGCCAAGCTATATTTTGCCTTTCACTGGTCACTGGTTAACGTTGTTAGTGGTCAAAACGACTGCAGCCAAGCTGATGAAAAAATGACTAGATATCATTAAATACATAAAAATAGTTATTATTGGTATTCGGACAGAGGATCCTTTATAATGTGAGAATACCCGGACTATTTATTGTACATAAAACTAGATTTAAACGCATGCATTCTTGACTGCTGTCCTATCAGCAGCCTATGTAGTATAATAAAAGACGTATTTTTTATGACCTATCTCATACAAATTTCAAACTCATGACATTTTAAAACGTGTACAGATTATCTGAGCTGTAAAATAATATTAGGAGAAGAAATGCTAATTATACTACGAGTTAATTTTGTTAATTTGGCTAACTTCGTAGTTTGTATTTCTTCATTCCTCCGGCAACAAGAACTAAAATGCCAATACTAGAATGCCCAACAAAGTCTAGTTCCTTAACTGCCAAAAGATAGGGGATGAAATAAAACTTAAAATTTGATCATTCTACTTCTCATTGTGACGCCCAGTCTGTGTGAGAGTAGGCGGTAAATCATACAACAAACGCTAGAAAATGATGGGGTTGAGGAAGAAGGGTGGAGAGAGTGATCAGTCACTGAATGAGACTTGAGTCTCACTCGAAAGCACACAGCTGTACCTGAACTTGTAGCGACTGGGTAATCTTTTTGACACCTACTTGAAGAGACTATGACAGTCTGGTCGGTAGCGAATATGGCTCTTCACTAAACATATTACAATGTGGCGTTCATGGATGGATTTAAAGAAATTTCTGAACCTTCAGACTAATTGTTAATACAGCAGTATTTAAATGTATTTCCTTAGCCAAACACCCGTACAATTTTTTTTTTTTTTTGCTCCGTAATTGTCCATAGCCTTCATGTCAAAGTCGTAACATCGCCAATGCAAAAATCTAGACAGGTGTATCACTGAAAACATAATAAGCTTATTATGACGGTGGTATGAGGGATGGAATTTTTTTTGTGTGTGTTTAATGTGAGGCAGCTATTTGCTCTTATATTTATCTACTGATTCGTCTTTTCTGTTTTAACTTTGGCCAGTCTCTACTCTATGATTAATCACCGTGCGATATCTATATCCCTGTTTAGCTTAATCATGAAATGCAGGACCACGCGAGGCGCCGCACCAACTTACGAAAGCGGATTAAATCCGGCCAAGTGAGTCCTGCGGCGTAAACGTGCGGCTTACCATTAAATACTCTGAGAGAAATGGTAGCATAATGTACAAGATAGGTTTAATATATGGCTGTAAATATTATGTGTAAACAGTAGTAACATCAAACAGCCACATATATGCAAAATTTTAAAACAAAAAGAAAAGGGGGGAAAATGCTTGAAACAATCTATTGTGGCACAGAATCGAAGATTTATAGGCATTGATCGGAAGTCTTTTGTGTAAGTCAGTAAGGCGACGTATTTGGTGACTGATTACCCCTAAGCTTCAGACACGATCAGATATCAATAAGCCAAATGTTAAACCTCGGTTAGCTTAGCTCTCTTGAAACAAGTCGTACCATTGATCTGTAAGTAATTGAAAGCCGCATCTGTGGCTCACGCCATGTTGTAAAGTTTCTTCTGTTTATCAGATGGATATTTTTGATACCTACAAGAAGAGTCAGCTGCTGTTTCCCAAAAGTTGAAGAGGGGATGAGAGGTTCAAGCGGGATGATTCCGTACTTAAGCACAGCGGGATATCCGCCACTAAGGATGAAAAGCACAACCGGATGAATGAACCAAGCATGATATGGAGGAATAATAACAAACTAGAACGAAAAGCAACCCGGCCTTTAACTACAAACACTGCAATAATCAATGCTCATCAAACATCAGTCAATCAGTTAGAGGCTGCTTTGCTGGAACAAGAGAGGACGGTATACCCAAATTCTCGCCACCAGGGCACTAAGTGCAGATTCCAGACTGCTTCAGCGGACTGTATAGTGGTACAGAGACACACTGTTATGCACATTGTTATGTGGCTGTAGGAGGTGGAAACCGACTTGAAAAGAACAGTGTACATGCTGCGTATCTCGTTAATTTACAATTTAAAAGGGCATGGACAGAACAAACACACCTTTGCGTACGGACACTTTTCTTCTCCTGTGAAAAAATAAAGACAAAAACATAAGGTAATTTTAGAACAACAAGCCGGAAATAACCCCATAAAGCATCCTCTCGCTCATTTACTCTCTTGTTTTGTCCTTGACCTAACAGAAAAAAAAAACTCAACAAAAACTTAACGTTTTTACCTCAGAGCAAATCTGATATCAGAAAAGATGCGTAAAGTTTTATAGACTCAACTCGAAATTCCTGGAGCCATGAGCAGCCACAGCGTCTGACATTGATAGCCGCCCTTTGTTTTAACCTGGTGCACAGCTGGACTCGATCCTCCCCGTGGCATTGAGTTTGTGATTCTCTCTGGTTACAGTACGTGAAAAAGCGGCCCAAGGTTCCCAAAAATGTTAAGTGAGTTTCTCATTCCTAATTATCATTACTGCTATAAAGTAGCTGCCTGTGGTGGAGATAATTTTTTTCTACATTTTGAGGGGAAGAACAAAAAGAAGTGAAAAAAAAAAAATAAAAAAGGAAATGACAGGAGAAAAAGAAAAGAAGAACGCAAGAAGAAGAAGAAGAAGAAGAAAAGGGAGGAGAAGACTAAGACGAAGAAGAAACTGTGTGCATGTGTGTACGGATCTGAAGGTGTTGTTGTTGTTGTGTAGGGGTTTAACGACTCATCAGCACGATTACGGCTATATTGTGTCAAACACGGTAAAATACGTTTACACATCAAGAAGAAGAGAGGAAAAAGAGCGGGACAGAAGACAGGAGCAAGGAGAGAGAGAGAAAGAGAGAGAGAGAGAGAGAGAAAAGATGTCTCCCGTGGAATGTCGAGGATGGCACTCCGGGGAAGGGGGGGGGGGGAAGAGGATCTGTAGGTGTGTTTTTCACTCCCGTCTCTGTAATACCATCTCTGTTTAGCTTATGTCATTTTCAGATAGAAGGTTAACTGTATAGGTGCTGTATAAGTTACTGTATAAGTAATTGTATAAATCTACCTGTGGGGCAATATTCTGGCTATAAAGATAAGGAACGTAGTACTGTTATCTTTTTTTTTTTTTTTTGTTCAGGAACAGGAGGTAGCGAGTGGGAGGGAGGAGGTGGAGGAGGATCAAATGATCTGGGAGTGGACGATATTGGATTCTGCTGTCCGACTGACCTAAATGACATAGATCTGTTAAGCAAGTACAGTTGCAACAGCTGACAGGAGCCGTTCGCTCTAACTATATCATCTGACACCGGGCGGTTTACGTTGAAGTTGTCGTTCTGTTCATGGTGTCCCAACGACAAACTCTTACCTCTCTTACAAAGACAGCTAGGAAGTGAAAAGGGAAAAGAAGACTAAAATAAAGGGGCTGGGGGGGGGGGGGAAAGAAAGGTAAAGATGAAGATGACGACTAGGGGGGAAAAAAGTATAAGAAGAGGAGGGGGAAAATCGAAAAAAAAAAAAAAGAAAATAATGATGATTTTGGTGATAATGATGGTTAATAAAGAACAAGAAAAAAGTTGAGAAAAGAAACAGATGATGATAATGAGGGAGAGCCAAGAGCAGGATAAAAAAAAAGGGGGGGGGGAGTAAGAGGTAAGGTTATAAATACTTGCTCCTCCACACTAATTGCCACAGCCATGGCGACTTGTATGATTCAATTTCATACTTGGAAGGACTGGAGGCATGCAGGGAAGTTTTAACTTACCGTTCAAAGTACAACCGAAATCAAATATTAGAAATGTGGGTCTTACCTGAAGAATTTAATTGTTGATTCTCAATAATTTTGAGTTTTTACTTTTTACAGACCCAGGGCACAACTAAGGACTCTCCCTTTGCGCCATCATTCGCAGATTTATTTATACAGTCATTGTGAAAGCAAAAGATTGTTGCAATGAACAGATATAATTCAGCCGCTGTGAATTGTCAAATATCTAGATGACTATTTATTTCTATATCCAGACAACTGGGAAAGCATTCAGCATTCATTTGGAAAGGAATGGTCTTCGTTTTTGAATGCCCAGCTAAAAATTAATGGAAATAACTTTTGAACAGATCTATATGAAACGTCCTCTGATGCTCATAACACATAATTATATCCCTCCTCAGACCATGCAAGACACATTTTTAAATCCATAGTTCATAGCTACTTTCTAAATGTTCGAAAGATATGCTCTGGCAATAATTTCGTCTTCTAAAGAACCCAAGAATTCAAAATAAAACAGACCAGATATTGATTGATCCAATTCTCCATTGCATTGCTTCGATGGATAGAAACAAATTATTGCCATGTGGACAGAACAACACAGTCTGGTCCTCTTATATATGTATTAGAATATAATCAGAAATTACGAATCATGAAAGAGCTGTGTGACAAACACTCATGCATCCTAACTAAATCAGAGAAGACGAAAACAATGTCCAAGGCGGATCCCCCAATTTTCAACAGGAAAAGTCCCCCAGGTTCATCAAATCTTATGGCCTGAACTCGATCAAGTAACAACATCAGGACTCGGACCCTATGGTAAACCAAAATGCATGACTTGCCCTCATACACTGAGTGTTGCTATATTCACAACACTATTACGAAAGAAAAAATTACGTTAAAAGTTTTTTTTAGACTGCAGGAGCCACAGTGTGATCTATGTCATCACATGTACGCTATGCAAACAAACAATATAATGTGGGCAGGACAACTATAGCATTTGTGGTCAAGATTCTCCAGCCACAAGAGCAGCTTTGGACAAAGAAAACTAACCCTGAAAAATACGCTGTAGGCATCATTTTGTTCTTCCCATTCACACGAGGATTGCTGGTTTACAATCGGGTTCACCAGATCAGAACTTCTGGAAATAAGAGTCAAGGTGGATATGGAACCTAAAGTGCCATTCAATCTGTGGAAGGTTGAATAAAGAGGAAGTCTTTTTAAGAAATCTTCTTTTTAGCAAACTAGAGCATTGGTTTCCGTCCATTCCTAATTCACTTGTACAGGAACACTCCAATTCTCTTCAAGAGATTTAGACATTGCTCTTGTTCCCAACTGTACATTTGGGTTGTTGTTTTATTATGCATGTACCTAGGGTAATCCTATAATTCACTCTCTTGTAATAGATCTCATGGTCCTGACTTCATTGCATATAGGAGAGCACAATTTAAATTATTTATTTCCAAAGTAACATTTAGCACAATGTTCGGTGATGTCACGCTTAGAGATAATTATTAAGAAAGTTCTGAACACCAGATGAATATCCAACTGACAACTGAAAAATCTTACATTATTATCTATTTTTTAGTTCATTGTAAATCAGTGGGCGTAAAATTCTAATTCCAAAACTGCGCTATTATATTTACTTTTAACACAAATGAAATCCCGCTCCTATGCAAAAAAAAAAAACAAAAAACAAAAAACAAATAAGTTGATTAACATTTTCTGTTTTTCTACAGCAATATTCGTTTTGCATTTTTTTTTTACTGCCCTTTTGAAAAGAACCAAGTAGTTTCGAAAATGTGGCTAGTGTTTTTCAGTTTGTTCAAAATCAAATTCTTCATAATATTGTTTTTTCGCTGCTTTGTTGGTTGCCGACAGACAATTGTTTCAGATTTTAAGACATTTTCATAAAATGATGATGATTATTATCTCTCGGACGAAGAGCCAAGTGAGCTCGACAACTTGGCCAACGATATCAGTTTACTTTATTCAGTCAATACCAAGTTCTTCATACTGTTTTCCAACTGTTAAAAATGCATATCATCAGTTGCTGGAGGACATTCGTCATAATTTTAAGACATTTTTTTTTTTCGTAAAATGTTGAGGATGATGATGATAATGGATAAGAAGATAACGAACAGAAGAAAAGGACAAAGAGGAAGATGAAGAAGAAGAGGAAGTTAAGGAGAAAGAACAAGTGGAAAATGAAGAAGATGCAGATAAGGGGAGAGAAGCAGCTCCCATCAGAACACAACTCCCAAGCGGCCCCTGTTGATTTATGATAAAGCGAGATAAGACAAGGGAATACAGGAAAGTCGTAATTATATAAGACAGCATTTCATTGATATGTTACGCTAGGTTTACGCTTTGTTCAAATCCGTCATCAGAAATAAACCACAGAATGTATAGACCTTTTAGACGGTGGGCGTAATGTGCGGCAAGAAGAATTATTTCAGAAGGAAAGAACTTTTGAAACAGAATCAGAAAAGAATATTGTCAAGATATGTGAGGATCATACAGATATTTGAGATCAGATATGGGCCTTAGTTTATCAAATAAACAGACCCAAGAAACCGAAAAATTGTTTTCCGAGAAAACTCTTACAGTTTTCTCAAGAAATGCTGTACACCACTACTGCATCATTTTTGTCTTTAATACGTTCTCTTTCAATCAATATAATGGTGTGTTGGCAGACAGTAGGACACGGTTGGAATCCAGCAAATAATAATAATAATAATTTTTTTTTTTTAAAATGCCTGTCTATTTTGCTTTATTCTGTGTAAACTTCGGCGTAAAGAAACGTATATGAATTCATAAAATTTTGATTTAATTATCGATTCCAGAATGAAGCCAGGGCACACGGTAGCTCGGTAAGTCCGCTTGTAACAAATCAGGAATAAAAGTTATCCCAGCACAGGTCGTTACCAACAACTCCTTATTTTATGATGGAATATGTTGGTGAGATGTCCAATAGGCGTTCCTAAGGCCAGGACGGGCCATGGTACGAGTAAACTCAATAAAATTATAATATTATATTGTAATTACTTACCTATTTAGTATACAAACACAGCTACTGCTTTCAACATAGACATTGACTCCGAGTCCGCTCACAGAACTTGTACTTCGAACCTGCACTAAGGGCACTGTGGTTAAACTCTGAAAAACTGAATTATTCAGCTCACGAATTCAACGCCCAGACAGCTTTCAGCCCAGTTCCCATGCGTCACAGAAAAAAAGTACATCTCAACCTGGCGTAAAATTACCCTGAGAATTGGATTGTTCAATCTACTCCATTGAACTGCTTGTCTACAGTGCCCATTCCTTTCCCCAGACTACCAATAATCAATGTCCTGTTAAATATCCACTTCTTGAGCGACAAATCCAAACAAATCCCTGTAACTATTCTCACACATTTTTACTGCCGTAGTGTCTGTGTGTGTCTGAAATCTGACACTTCGCAGCGAAACGGCTGTCTGTCTACAGAAAGAACAAAAAGTGTGGACAAAAGAAAAAAAAAAAACGGAACCTGAAGCTCAGCCCATCAAGATGGGTGGTCATTAAAGGTTGAAGCTCTTTGTCCTGTGCGCACTCGGCCCTTTTCTGCCGGACGCTGAACTTGACCGATCCAGTATTTAGACCCGCCTTAATAACAGACTACCCTTCGCAGTCAGTTTTTTTTTTTTTTGTGTGTGTGTGGGCCCGCCATCCACTCTATTTGCCACATGACAACAGCCATGATTGTTATGGCGAAGCCCCAGCCCTAACCATACACTTTAAACTTTTACAGAGTCGTCCTGACAAATACGATATAATCTGTATAGAGGATGTACTGAGATGTAGTTTACATTTTAACTAACAAAAAATTAGGCTATGGATAGCTTTTTTCCAAAAAAAAAAAAAAAAAGGCATACATAATTTTTGTAAGTTGCTAAGTATATTGCTTTTACAGTGATATAGTTCATTATTTGTTTGGAGACCGTTATTCTACGTATCTTTTTATATTCATTACGCTCTAGAATCTTAATATTGCAGAGGGCTCTCCCAGATATCTTTTGCTAGCAGTCAAAAAAATGATGGGCGGATAACATTAAAACAAAATAATAATAATAATAATAATAGTAAAATAAACCAGTCATCCTCTGGCCAAGTTACTAAGGCAGAAATTCGGGACAGATAATAAAAGAAAGCTGTCAAAGTCGGTTATAGAGCTAACCTCACCTCATCTAACCTAATCTAACCTAACCTATCTTAACCTACCCTACCCTACCCTACCCTAACCTAACCTAACCTAACCTAACCTAACCTAACCTAACCTACCCTAACCTAACCTAGCCTAACCTAATCTGACCCAAGGTAGCCCCACCTAGCCTAACCAAACCCAAACTAACCCAACATAGCCTAACTTAACCTAACCTAATCTGACCTAACCTAATCTAACCTAACCCACAGCTAGTTAGTCTCAGCTAACCTAAATCTTTTCACACACAAAGTAGCATATTAAAAACAGGATAGATCTATGACTAACTGTTTCTATCACCGTTGCTGTCACGGCTGACAGAACCGAACCACTTTGCCTGAGTAAACCAGACAGGTTTAGCGCGCCTGAACAGTTCGAGATGTCAGGAACAAGATGGCGTGAAGCCTTAATTACTAGATAATCGTAGGATCAAAGGGAGGAAAAGAGACAGCACGTCTTCTCTACGAGCGGCTATTGTTTGTGTAAGGGTCAGTCGTTGACGTCATATGGTTATTAAAACAGTAGGGGTGGATGCTCGATAGAGGAATGTGATGTTGCCGATCCAAATTTGAGACGCGATGTGAATGAATTTTTAACGCATTTTTTTTTCCTTCTCAGACCCTTTCTATATCAATATAAAAATACATTTCAGAGACAAATTTGCTGAAACAGATTGAGTAAAGCCTCAAAATTCTAAATTAATGGCATGGCCTAACAAGGAATAGTAAGGATTTACAAAAATGATCCGCCATTTTCTCAATAAATTCAGCTACAGCAACAGATCAAATCCATTGTCTTTAATTGCCAATATCTCAACTTCTACT
The DNA here is from genome assembly GCA_038406235.1 of Peronia verruculata. Lineage (NCBI taxonomy): Eukaryota > Metazoa > Mollusca > Gastropoda > Systellommatophora > Onchidiidae > Peronia > Peronia verruculata. The sequence continues at coordinate 17,903 of JBCAUA010074854.1, forward strand.
TACGGGTAGAGCAAAAATGTTTGCACACACACAAAGGGAAATGAATAATCTTCATAGCGATACCAATAACCCCATATCATATGTTCAAAATCTGACGAGCGCCTGATTTTATCGTATCGCATCTCATTTTCAAAAGGTAACGAATTCTGAATGGTTTCTGGTGGATTACCTATTATTTTTTACCTCTGACCGCAATCAACGGCTTCGCCAGGCGTGCATAAAACAGAGGTTCCATAGTAATATTATAGCCATATCCATGAAAGTATAGTCTCAGTGGTAAGTAAAGGGGAACATTTCACATTTCATAAAGAATGAGTTTTTAAAAAATTGATTAAATAAATAGTGCAGGATAATAAGCACAGGAATGATCATCTGGGAGAGCAAGTTTCCTCCTCTATAGGGTAAGATTCTCACATGCACAGGTGTCTTTTTTTTTATGTTCCTCTTTTTTTTTTTTTAATAAAGAGAGATAAAGCAGGAGAAAAAAAAAACCCATAAGATAAATTCCAGTCATGTTATTTATGTTTAACCTTTATGGAGGGATATCTTAATAGATTTGTACATTCAGTTATACATCTCCAAATTTATTCCCCTCGATATACTTTTTTTTTTTGTTTGTTTGTTTTATGTTCCTTTTTTTTAAATTAAGAGAGATAAAGCAGAAAAAAAAAGAAAAATTCCAGTAATTTTATTTATTTTAAACTTTGATGGGGGATATCTTAATAGATTTGTTCATTCACTTATACATCTTCAAATTTATTCCCCTCGGTATCCTCGACTATATCTAGGAAGTGCAGTATGTTCATCCTTAGTCCTGAAACCTCGTATTCCCCCTCAGTCTGACCTGGCTATCTATTCACTGCCCCAAATTAGTATCCAGGTCGCGGTGCCTCGCCAACAGCTTCCCAGCTGGGTGATTTCCCTTGTGGAATGGTCTGCTCTTCTGAAATAGCAGTTGCGTGACAAAAAATGTATGTGTGATTGGAGGGGGGGGGGGGGTGGCTTGAGTGGACAAGATATCTATACTTTGCAAACGTATAGCCTAATTTGGTAGGACAGCCACTGTTCAATAATGTTAGTTTGTTTTCTCCACGTAAGGGTTTATGTCAGAGCTAAAAGAAGAAAATAAATAAATTACTAAATAAAGTGACTCAATAAATGATTGTTGAAGAAAAAAAAAAAAAACAGACAGAAAGAAAGAAAGGCAGAAAAAAAAAAAGAAATAGAGACAGAAGGAGAGTATAAGAAACGAAGAGAAAATAGATCATTAATAATCAAATTGATAAATCAAGCATTCATAATAAAGAAATGAATAAATGGATAAATACCCCACCCCACCCCCCACCCCTCCCATAAATTTTAATAAGGAAAACATCAACAACAACAACAAAGTCACAGAAATTAATTATTGATTGAGCTATTGATTGGCTAATTGATTTGCTGACTATTTCAATCCAACGTGTCAATTCCTATGATGCCTAGAATATTCATGTTTGGCCATATTATTATGGTCTATATCAATACTTTCATTTACAAAAATCTGTTATTAATCTTAATAGACACAAGCACGACCTTCCTGCACTGAGCACAACCTCAGTACCGGTAGGTATACCTACGCTTACATGAGTGCGCGTCTTGACATATCCTGTGTGCCTATACAGTGTAGTTACGTTACATTCTATATATACGTCTTTCAACTCCTGGCGGAGGTTATCTCGATACAGTGTAATACATGTGTAATAAATTGTGCACACAGTATGCCGTGTATCTATTACCTCTGAGGCACAAAACGTTATCCATTCAAAATGCGGGTATGTCCAGGCAGTGCTGGATTTATTTACAGCGTCTGGAATTAAACTGTGCAGGTGAATAACCTTCGCAACAGTAATTGTAATACATTGTAGGTGATAGAAAGAATACATCTTGCTAAGGCGCCATAATCCATCTCGGGATAACGATTTCACTCCTGGATGCTGACAACGGTTGATGAGTTCTCAGGGTCTCAAATTCAATGCTTGCGGCCCTTAAAGTTCGAGATTTACAGAGATATCTCTGCCTGTATTTTTCTTATGATGGAATTGGTTATCGTAATGAAGCATTTAGATGTGTTCTAAAATTGCACTCATTTCTATTTTTTAGGATGATTAATAAATAAGCTCAATATTGCTGTGCCTTGAGAATACCCATAAGGTGGTATATGAGAAATCATTATTTTAACAGAATTAAAATATTGCCATGGCTCTGTCTGTTGTTATCTTTGATTCCTAGGTCTGTATCTCTGGGTGTAGCACCTTGCATGTAACAGGTTTCTAATGACATATTTTGTGTTTCTTTCACGTCATTGGGGTGCAAAAACGCGATCAAGGGATCCCTGAATCACACTGAATAAATAGATGAAATGTAGCATCAGGTTACGTCTAAATGTAGGCTAGATAAACTAAATACATGTGGTCGAGACCAGTGACCATGGCCTATCTGGCTACCATTCCCTGTCAATGGCTATAAGGTTCGTATACCGAATGGCGTGCTTTTGTTCCTTTCATTCACATTTTCAGCTATTTAGGGGAAAGGATACACAATATAGCTGATTCGGCACTTCTTCCTCTTGATACACATTCTGTGCTCTAATATGATTTATCCTTATCGTCCTTATTCTGAACTCAGCTGCAGGCTGTGGATGCTTCACTTTGTTTGTTTGATAATTCCTCAAGAGATGGCAAATAAATAATAATATTGAAAATAATATCATTTCAAATATGTTTCGAGTCTTGATCTCCCAGTAATGGAGAACACTCAGTCTGATTCTGCTCTAGAATTGAATTTTGTTTCCCATGTTCGTGATTAATTGATAGAAACCCGTAAAAAGAAAAACGGTCTGGAGAAGCAATGAGATGAGTGCCTGTATGTTTTATGAACGTTTGTTCTCGCCTTTCGTGATTGGAGTTAAATGTGTTGGCTGTTCTCATAAATTGTGGTCAGGACGCGTATCTTAATATACTAGCTGAAATCTGTATAATATCTTACTCTTAATGTTTCGATTAGTTATTCGGATTATTGTTCAAATCACGTGATAGAAACTCATTAACTTCTTCTCAAGAAGACTGCTCTCATTCCCTTGCCCAGTATTGGTGAAGACTGTTATAACACATCTCAATCTCTCTTCCACTTTCCATTTTCATCCAATGCACCTTCTTGTCTCTAATACCTTAGTGACCTCTAGTCCCGGGCTTTCATGTTCATCATGGGATTTTGTCCGTATCTTTCTTTCTTTCGCCTGCTATCTTTCAATCGTATTAAGTTCAACTTTTGTCAGTCTCTCAGTCAATAGTATTCTTTAATCTGCAATATTTAAATTTAGTTATTTGCAATATTTGAGACTATAATAACTGGTTTTCCATTTGCTTCAATCATTCTTCTCGATCTTCAGATCAGAAGTTTTCCTTTCGTAGAACCAGTCCTGCAAACATCTCCCTTGATCTGTTTTCCACGTCGTTTGACTACAATGCCCGCCACAATTACCCCATCTTCCAGCCTCCTACGGTCATATCCTACATGCCTCTACCACAGCACATTCCATCACAATATCACGCATGTCTAAGCTTAAAAGCGGCCCATCTATGGCGTACGCAGGTTTGTTGTAAGGGACCTGAGAACTTCGCTACGCTTCCTGTCTTCATGTGCAGCTGTCATTTTACTAGTCTATAGTTGTCTTGCATTGTACCTCACCCCAGTTCTACAGCAGACTAGTTTCAGCATTTTTGCCTACTCTTATCTTTCCGTCTAGATGCTCTGCAATTATCATTTCAGATATCTGGTCCGATAGAATAGCGCTCTTATTACAAGCATAGCTGTACGACTATGTGAGCTTCATATTGCCAAAGACATAAATTAGACATCGGATTCGAGACAGACACGCCTCTTGAAAGTGAGACAGAATGGCAATCAGTTTTGTCCTCCACACCCCTTCGAATGAAGAAAGACCTTACTATCGATGTGACGTTTCACAAAATTCCTTAAAAAAAAAAAAAAAAGCTCTCTAATCCGAACTTATTGTCAGTTTTAACATTACTAGGCATGCTTGTTTATTTTTATTGTTGAAAAACGTCATTGCTTCCAGACATTCATATGTTAAGAAGATTTCATTCAAAGTAGAATAGCGCGAACTAGGAGCAAATATTTACGGTCCTACTGGCTTAACGCCTCTCTGTTTTCCGCTCGGTATCACATTAAGCTTCTTCCATCCAAACTACAGTTCGATAACTATACAATTGTTTACTCTGTTTCCTTTGCTGCACTTTTTTTTTTCTTTAAAAAAGATAACCCCTGGAGTATGATTCTGTGTGAAAGTGCTGTGCATCTAGCTGATACTAACAAAATACTGTTTGAAATGCTCTTAATAATTCGTGAGCTCTGTTCTCTAGGGCTGTATCTCCATATTTCGCATTAAAAAAAAATATGTTTTATGTTTAGCAACGGTTTTTGCACATAGAAATAGGACAAAAGGATGTTCAAAATCTACCTGTTTGGGGAAGTCATCGGTAAAATAAGTACATTAAAGGTGAGATTTACAATTCCTCTTTCATTATTAAGGAGATAGAGCAAAAAGGAACTGAGCTCACGGATTAGTAAACCTGAAATTCCTGAGATCCAATTGTTATTGCAAGATCTGCCCCATCAATTTCACTTTCTGTATAAAATTAGAACATTTTTCTCTCCAAAGCATGACAGTTATTTCTGTGTATCAATACTATGATGGATTTACATTAAATAATGTTTTTGAGGAATGTGTAAAAGTTTCTAAATAATATGGTACTTTTTTTTTTTTTAACAGTAGCATCTGGAGGTGTTCAGTTATTGTGCAAATATTTTTATAGATCTTATCAATGACGTTTGCACTATAACGCCTCAGAGGGTAAACGAAGATTGAGAACCATAAACCTGACAAACATTGCCTTCACTGTCTCTAAGCTAACTTTAATGTCATATTGTCAGATGCAGTTTATCGACACAACAAGGACTAGGTAGGGCATCATTATTTAATCAGTCTGATGCACTTTTGAGATTCGATTTTATTCACATCTTAATCATGATCCGTTCCTACTTTGATTAAAACCAGTACTATTGAGGAACTGTATACTTCAAGTACTTACTCAGTGCGAGAGAGAGAGAGAGACATTATCCACACACAGCCGAGTTTATTAACACACAAAGCATTGGTGTTGCTGAACTATAGGAGATTGAGGGGGAGTAGATCAATGACTGTTGTCTCAATGAAAGATCGCGATAAGATCAGTACTCTTGTCCTCGACAGATTTATGGGGATAAGAAGTCACCTTGAATGGCTCTGCCACACGCTATTCAGTTTCACTGGAGTACTTTTATAATTAGTACAACAGTGGTCCCTCTTTCCCAGCCTGAGAAATAGCCCTCCGCCCCTCCCCCCCCCCCCGTCCCCCTTATCTGGTTTGTTAGTGAGAGGTGTAAAAGGCAACTTTTCTACTTGATCCCGTTCATATCTTGAGAAGACGAGAGTGTTTAGTTACATCCCCGGTATTGTGGCTGAAATTAAACACTTGACATCGTTATTCGTTTCTCTTGTGGTTGTTTTGCTGTTGTTGTTGTTGTTGTTGTTATTGTTGTTGTTGTTATTATTGTTGTTGTTGTTGGGGCGGGGGGGGGGTGTTATTTTTTGCGGCAGTAAAGGATAGATTGCACAGGGCTTAAGAAGCCTTGTAAAAGAGAGTTTCCATCTCTCCATTTCAGATGCCTGTTAGTTGTGTTGTCGTCATAAGCAATCTTAAAACAAAATGGCCGTCGTTCTGCAGTTGGTTGCACAATATAATGACAGACGATGTTTAAATAAATGTAATGTGTTCTGGTGAATATTGTCCAAATATTTCGTTGATGGATAAAATCTAGTCATGGGCTACTCTGTCGAAATGCAAGACTCAGTCACGCCAACTTGGTCAATGTTGGGCTACTCACAGCTTTCCTCTCAAGTTAACCTATATCTCAATAAGTCAGTCGAGAATTCTTACTGTTTCTCCACTGTGTACTGCTCAATCATCTTATCCTGTGGCCATACATTGTTTGCTTTCTGTCTTAACAAAAGCAGCAGTCCTCAGCTCTTAATGCTTTGATACGATCCCACAATTTCACATTCACAAATATGGCAGTTTGTACAACTAGAGAAACCATACTGACAGCTTCTTTGTTCTATGCAATGGCCAGTTAATACCCAGACCTAACACCTCTTGAAAAATCCGCCCCCCCCCCCACAAAAAAAAAAATTCGAAATAATCAGGATTAGGCCGAAAATATACCGGTCCGTCCGATAGCAGCAACCAAAAGTTAGGTGGCTGTCGGAAGAAAAAACGTAAGCAAGGTCCATCTGTCAAACTGTCACTTTCCGGCGGCATCTTTAAATGCGAACATGTGGTTGTTGTTTTTAAATAGCGCCGATGAAGAAAATGCTTGCTCTGTGATGGTGGTGGAGGAGACGAAATTTATCAAGCCCTTCGGTGTCAGTGCATCCAGTTAATAAGCAAAGGAATACAAATGGTGAATGTCATCATCTAATATCTCAGCTGCTCAACGATGATAAAAAATTCAAAAAATGAATTGTCAGAGAGAGAAGGAGAGCGAGAGAGAGTAAAGATATTGATAGCTACCAGGCTTACGTTTATAAGGCAAAGTTGAATGTAAATTTAAAAGAAAATATAATTAATCAATTTAAAGGCATTAAATCGCAAACTCTTCGCACATGTACCTAATTTTGGTAGCTGATTCCAAATCTTTTATCACACATTACATTTGATTAAAAAAAAAAAAAAAGGCCGGGGGGGGGGGGGGGGGGGGGGG
>JBCAUA010074855.1:0-10921 GCA_038406235.1 Peronia verruculata
AGATAGATAGATAGATAGATATAGATAGATAGATAGATAGATAGATAGATAGATAGATAGATAGATAGATAGATAGAAAGACAGGCAGATAAATAGATCAAGATAAATAAATAAGTAAATAGTTAACAAATAAATAAATAAATACATAAATACAAATTCATAAATAAATAAATAAACAAACATACATACAGTATATATAAATAAATATAGCTGTGATGACAATTTAGTGCCATGAAGTACCTTGTAGAAACAATGCATTTATTTCCTCATCGAATGAAAAGACTGGCAGGGAAAAAAATGACAACCAATAGGTCCATGAAGCAAATTGATTAGGTATGGACATCAATAAGATTTCATTAAAAATAATGATGCTGATGATGATGATTAAACATATCGTGTCACATTATCAAACAAATCTTGAAGAACACATCATGTCATGAGGCAGATCTTGCAGGAATCTTGTCATTAGATAGGTTTTGCACAACTGTCATGCTAAAAGAAAGACCAGCTCAGGCTTTGAAACAGATCCATTTTTACCTAAATGTAAATTCACAGCCCTCTTCTGAGGAGAGGAGGGTAACAAAAAAGAGTGGAGGAGGAGGAAGGGGGACTTAATACACCAAGGAGCAACAAGCTCTGACAGCAACATATCAATAGCATTTTGTTTTTTTTGAATAAAGTAGAGCACCTGGCCTTCAGGCAATTTTGCACATTTAAGGTGGAATATGCAATAATTTCTCTCTCTGTCTTGACATTACACTAAATAAAGAAAGATTGCCTGAAATGTACTTTGTATTATTTTCTTTTTCTTTTCTCTAAATATTTGAATTCTATTTAAAAAAAACAAGAAAACAAAAACAAAAGGCTGATCCCCTGTAATGTAATGAAAGGAATACATATGTAATTGGTGCCCAAAACACAGTGAGCACTCTGTATCCAAACACAAAAATTGAGGGGATTTCCCATTTCAATGTTCAGTCATAAAAATATTAGTGTCAGTAGAACACTTTCAATAGTTTCAAATATCTACATCAACAGGTTGACAATTTAAAGTTAAAAAAAAACATAAGATTATAGTCAGCACTTTTGTTCACTGAAAAGATTGAACTGGTGCTAAATGTATTTTTTTTTTTTTGTTATTGAAGAGGGAGCTGTGCATGTTGCCTGCCCTATATACATCACTGGCATGAATGGACAGACACAGATCTAAAATCTGTCATGCTGTAACAAATGTGAATGTGAAACAGACAGTCATAAATGCTGTTCAGTGGTCTGGCTGACATGTGAAATTGTCTTTTGAGTTTTCAGTACAAACCTACAAAATTGCCATGATAGCAAAAATATGTAAAAAAAAAAAAACAAAACAAAAAACACGCTACTGGGTCATTCCCAATAACATTAGAATGACTGTTCTCTCTCTCTGTAATTCCAATTCAGATGATGTAAAAGAAAATCTGCATTAAATGAAAAATCCTGAATTTCTTTCTTTATAATATATTTCTTTATTAATTGATTTATCCATCCATTTATTCATCTTTTATTTTTTATCTACCTATACACGTATATTTTTTATATTGATTAATTAATTGTCCACATTCATCTATTTATAGATCTGATTTATTATATGTTGTTTTATTTAGTCATTCAAATTTTTAAAAAATTGTTTAATTTGTCCATTCATTCATTATTTATTTATTTAATTTTAAAGTAATTCATTTTTGTGTTTGTTTATTCCTTTATTATTTATTTATTTACAGCTCTCACCAATTTATTCATTTATTTATTCATTATTAATTGATTAATTAATTTCATTGGTGTAAAATATGGGACAAAGAAAATAGACATTATGTTGGGGGAATGACCCTGAACTGATGGTAAAATATGATGACACTTTTGTCCCAGGCTGTTCATGTAATTCAATACTATGAACAGCAGGTATTTATTATAACAAGTGGGATAACAAATGGCTCACATATTTTTTTTTCTGGACAAAATATAAAACAGGAGATGGAGAAAGGAACTGCCTGAGTCCAGGACAATTGTAGGTGAAATGTTAAAAAAAAGATCACAGGTACAGTTAATGAACATTGCAGTTGTTATTTCCAGGATGTACAATGCCATATGTGACATGATCCCCTTCACCTCAACATGAGAACAGCTGACCATCTGGGCATGATGCAGATCTCAAGGCTAAACAATCACTATTCTGACACCCTAGACAATGGGTGTAATTAGTTTTAACAGTTTTACCCTTTGCTGCAGAAAACCCGTTCATTCTGTTTCTATTTGTTATATTTTATAATACCTCTATTCTGTGGTATCCACAAACCCTTCATTTCTTGTTTTTTTCCCCTCTATTTGGAAGGCACCAAATTAACACTGGTTAAAACTTTAAAGATATTAATAATTGAAAATTTAATTATTATTTCTATGCCTTTCTTGTGATGGGAAAGTTCATTTGTCTCCCTGTATAGATACAAAAAAAAAACAAAAAAACTTCTGCTTTGTAAACTGCAAGTATTTATGATGCATACACTGCGTGTTTGAAATGGACCAAATATTAGGGGTGAATTAATTTTGAAAAGGAAAGAAAAATAGTTTTCATTTCATCAGAGGACCAGTATTACAGGTGAATCATTTGATTCCTTTTCCTGTCATATGACAATCTTCTGTTATTTATGCAATGAGGATTTTTTTCACCAATCAATAACAGAATAGAAATAATATTCACACAAAACAAATTAATTTTGAAAAAGGAGGAGAGGATGACCAGAAGGGAAACAGGTGTATGAAATTATCAAAGATATGGAACTGAAGCTACAAAGAAAATCTCATAACTATTTTTTATGTGGCACCAAGTTCGATGAGGGTAGAGACTCTTAATCAAAAGCCATTAAGAGAGCATACTTAATGATGACACCTGAAATGCTTTCGACATTTGAGGGGAAACCAACAGACTCTTAATCAAAGACTGGTGAGGGAACAAACTTAATTAAAATGTTTGAGCTATATCCTGTTCAGCCTTGTCTCACTAAGGGGCAAAGGGTCACATGCACAGAATTGTTTAGCAGCAGCATGGGAGAGAATATAATATGTAACTTCACATAAACATATTCAAATATAAACAAATCCATTCTCCATGATACGCCAGCCATGAATGACAAAAGAGAGACAAAGAAACAATGGTCAGCATGGATCAACAGAAACCTTCACAATAATTTTGTGTTTTCTAACTATGTAGTGTTACTATAGTGTCTGTTAGCTTGAAAACCCTAAATGTAGTATGTATTTGTATGAAAGTCACACCTTCAGTAATGATTTGAGTTTCCAAGATGTCTGAAGTTTTTTAATATCTGTATGTCTGAGAATCCACAGCACTGCTTTTTTTTTTCAAAACCCATAATATTTGTTTTTGTATTGACTGAAATCCACAATGTCGACATTTCTTCAAAGTCTCTGCCAATATATGTGTCTGTATATTTTTCTGTCTTAAGAGTGGACAAAACAAATAAACAAGTTGTTCCTTCAAGTCAAGTTCTGTCTGAAAGAAACATCTTGCAAGACTTAGCTGATCTTCCATCTCCTCGTGTCAAATCACTTTGTCATGAGAACTGCATTCCTCTAAGTAATTCTCTAATATCATCTTAAAATAGTTTGACAATTTTCCATGCTTTACATTCTTGTTTGAGAATGAAGCCCATGATATTGCAAGCCTGTTCTGCTAGATCAAATTATGACTCTACATTTGTTTCACAATGTTACTCAGGAAAGACCAAGAACCATCTGTTTTACATATCATGCTATACATGAGTTAATCTGTGTTACTGATATCAAAAACATCTTCATCCTTGTAAGTCTATAAAAAAAAAAAAAACTAGACATGTGTGTAATACTCCTCTATAAATCCATATATGTATTTAAAAAAATGTTGACGAAGAACTGACATTTTGCTATAATATTATTGCTAAACCTGAAGAAATCACGAGCAAAGACTGACAGGAAGTTTGGTCCAACAAATTAACTGCCAGTAGGAGTCTCTACATGTCTTACTTTCTGACATTCACACAACCATTTTCTTTGGTGCACTGCAAATTAGTTCTACATCTGATATCAATATGTCCCACTGAAATTGTGATTTTTTTTGGCCCCAAAAAATTATCAGTGTAAAATTGTTCCACTTCTAAAAAATTGACATGTACATCACAATTTACTTCACTGCACTGCAACCAATTCTATATTTAATATCAACATGTGCCATTGAAATTCTGATTATTTCAGCAGAAACAAAATATGGTGTAAAATTGTTCCATTTTTTAAAATTTGACATTTACATCACATGTTACTTTGGAGTACAGGATCAAATTTTGTATCTGATGTTGATCTGAGCATTTGACAGTATTTTCACTCCAGGCAAAAAGTAATGCTAGTGTGAAATGTGTTCATGTGACTCATTTCATAAATAAATATCTTCCAAACTTCATTTTCTTCTTGCAAAGTTGCACGACAAATTGTCCAAACACACTTCATCCAGTTCCTTCCCCACCATCCCTCCACCTCTTCCCCTTCCTCCCATCACCAACCAAAGGAATCAAAGTCTTACCTGTGGGATGTTTCACCTGCGGCAGGGCAGAATCAATCTGTAATGTGGCATTTGGTCCAGCCCGTGTGAAGCGAACTACATGGTATCGGCCATCGTTGACTTTCTGATAGAAGTTCCCTAGTGGGTGTTTGATGGTGCCCATATTGTAAATAACGTAGACATTACCATTGACCTGGAGGAAGGGTGGAGGGGGAATGTCGGAAAGAGGGAAGGGAAAGGAACGCAAATGAGAAATTTTGATGAAGACTTACTCTGTGCCAAAAACACTACTATCACCACCACCATCACCACTACCAATATTGCCATTCTTTACAAATATCTTAAGATTTAAGACAGACAAGGAACTTATAATATTATACTAATGCCATTGATATTATGTTACTACATGTTTCTTGATTTCATGAATGAACAAAATTCACACTGTCATTATCTCATAATTGCAAGTCTGTTGTATTCTGTCCTTGCTGTAGCTCACCATTAAAAAAAAATGAATTCGCTTATTTACAAGAAAAGATTTACTGGATCAGAAAAGTGACTAACTCCATGCATGGTTAAGGACGCCAAACATAGCAAAATAGCAACACCCCTATGACCATGGCGTCCAGTGTTGGCACGCGAGACACAGAGTGTTTTGCCAAGGCAACATCATCAGTCTGCTCTCCAGAATAATAGTATAAGCTCTTTGAAGCCAGACTGTCTACCAGGAACTACATTAATTCACTAAAAGATACAAACAACTATCTGTAGAGCTCAATATGTTAAAGAATTAGATAAAGTGATGCCACTGACCCAATCTTTTAATTCTTTATTTCTCATTGAGGCAATAAAGAAACCCAATCTTCAACCTCAATACCAACAACAATAAAAATAGGTAACCACAACAACGACAACCACAGTGACAAGAAGACTAAAACAGTAATATAATCAAAATAAAATCAACAACAACAGCAGCTAACATAATGGCAAAACAAAACAACTCCAATGTAATAATATGAACAACAACAGTAGCAACGACAAAAACAACAAAACAACAGTAAAAATGACTGTCACAATAACAACAATAATGACTATGACAGAAATAACAAAACCAGTCAATGAATGACTTACCAGTTCTAACTGTATAAAGTCATTGTAAGATTTGCTGTCCATCCTCAGTAACACAGCCTCATCTTGGAAAGTCTGAAAACCGAAAGCGAGGCTCTCATAGTTTGTAGAGGGTTCTTGACCTTCAGGATATGTGAAGGTTATCAGGCCTGGACCAGGTCCAAACTTGTAGGAGACACTTTCTGTTGGCAGAAAAATCAGATTTAGAACTTAAAAGTGAACATTTTCATAAGCAGGTAGGATGAAGTAAAAATGCACAGGAAACACTTTCTTTTGGGGATAATTCAAGATTAAAACTTGAGGACATTTATTTGTTGTTGGGGGGTAGCAAATGTTTTATACAGAGATTAGATAAAAATTTGTGCTTGAGCAACATTTTTTTTTTCTGGCAGGCTGGTCAAAGTTTTTTCTGTTGGTGAAAGTCAATTTCAGAACTTATAAGACCATTTTGCTAATGATAAATCAAAGTTAACATGCATAAGGGTTACCTTCTGTTGGAGATGGGTCATACTTATATCTTGAAAAAAAAAAAAAATGGGGGGGGGGGGTGAAGGGGATTGATCAGTTAAGAGCCCTATGAGATACTTTCTTTTGGGAAAGTACAGACCTTTTAGTTTAAACTTTCTGAGAGAATGACCATATCTAGAAGCTGTTTGCAACACTCTATGCCGAATAATACACTTAGTAAGAACCTATAAGAGACGCTTTCTGTTGGAGATTCTTTACAGGTAGACTGTGGGAGACATTTCCTCAGATAGTCAGAAACTATCACATAGAATATACAGAGGTATGGGATTTGTTTTGGCAAACAGAAAAAAAAAGAACATTTCTTCAGAAAGCAGTCTGAGAAGCTTGCCTCTTCTATGTATAGCAAGAAACAAACAAACAAATTCTATGATCAAACATACTCGTTATCAGCTTACCGTCTTTACACATGGGTCCAGTATATGACGTCATGTCACAGTCACAACTATAGGATGTCCACTGTTGTACACAACGACCTTGGTTGGCACAGGAATCATTGACACATTTTGTCATTGGCCCTGTGATGTGGCAGAGCAAGAATCACACACTGAAAATAAAGCTTAACAAAAGCACGATATTTCTTCCAATGCCAGATTTCATCTGTAGATTTCTTTGGAAATTCAAAGCAATCAGAGTGACTGAGCTTGCCTTTACTGTGTCTAGAGAGTTTGTCTGACCATTTGATAAGAAAACAGTGTGGGTGACTGATGCTTGTTGAATTAAATTGTCCTTTTCTTTACACTTTAAGATTATCAATTGATTTCAAAGACACTTTCTTTGTCACATCTTTTTATTTCTCTTTCTCTCTATTTTTATTTTTTCTCTCTCAACATACAGACCTACCTGACTGTTTGTTTGTCTGTCTTTCTGTCTGTCTGTTGATCAATTTGTTTGTCTGTCTATCTGTTTGTCTATCTGTCTAGCTGTCTCTGCATTTCAATGACTGACAACAACTCGCACATTGCCATTCACCTCTGCAGCCATCACCAACACTCTCATGGATTGGACTGGCTTCACGGAGCAAGTTAGGTAAATAACCATTCAGATCCAGAGAACCCAGACAGCCCACGAAACCATGGTGGGAATAGATCTGTTTGGGCAAGGAGGGATACATGGTCTTCCTCACTCCACCCACATACAAGTGTCCTCCAAGATCAAAGCGGTTATTTTTAGCATTTGTCAGGTCATCAATGGTGGGTGTGTTATCATCCACACGAAGAAGCTGCTTATAGGTTTCTGCTCGCAACAATCTCACCTGTGTATGACATGAGAAGAGAATAAAAACAAGATGACATAAAGACAAAATAAAATAATTACATGTATATATAAAAAAAGAAGAAGAAAAGATTTGAGTTTCTAATGGCACAATAAGATAAGAAACTGACAACAATGAGATTACTACTGGCAAGTGTCAGCATGTTGCACCCTTACCTGCATATGAATATGATAAAAAGAAAAGACAGTTATATCTGATAAGATGAAAAAAGATTAAGATTCTTACAGCATTTTAAGACTGTAGATAAATTAAGATAAAGTGATAAATTAAGTTTAAGTAATTTTATAAGATAAAATTAAAATAAAGTGAGATTCCTATGACATAATGATCTAGAATATGTTGACTTAAGACAGTTTTAAATAACATAAGATAAAATAAGAATATATTATATAATGTGTTCTATTAAGGAAATGAGACTGATGCAAGGCTGGAGATGAAAGAACCTAAGTAAAGAAGAAATAACATTGTAACAAGATTAGACAGTGTCGTAGCATTCAAATGAATGCAGCTTTCATATGTTATGATGTCTGATAAGACTACAGTTACTCCAACTTCAGTCCACGACAACTACTTCTTTGTTAACACCATCTACCACAACATCAAAATCTCATTGAAGTTTCAAAATAGGCAACATCTAGCGATTTAAAAAAAAAATGGCAGTGAAATTAGAACAATTTAATTGCCTCACCTCATGCCATTTGTTGTCATTGATTGGTTGATTGACATTTGCCTTCACACGCTGTGGCCCCTCCCCCATGTCATAGACATAGAACAAAAAACCTTGGAAAAGTTCTATGGCAAAGAAATCCTGCTCAGCTCCTGTAGGAATTAGGAGTATTAAAAGTTTGCATTTTACTGAAAAAATTGTGAAATGTATAACAATAAGATTAGTAATAAGTTTTGTTATTTGTAATTTTTGTCTATTTGCTGGTCCACATTTTAGTAAGAGAAAAAAAAAATGAAAAAGAAAAAAGAAAAGAAACAAGCAACCTGCTCACACCATTTTCATTTTACTATGGTAAGGTACAGAGAATTGTTAAATTTGAAAAGTTCTCATATAATATGTGGAGAAGGGCACATTAAAAGTATGACAAAATTGCTAACATGATAAAAGTCCTACATTTTATGTAGATATCTATGTTGTTTGAACATTTCAGCATTTTTTATTTCCCATAGTTCTATAAGACTGTAAATAGATGGCCCATGACAAAAGGGATAAGTAGCATATATATTCTGTAGAGTCTTCTAGTAATAACCAAATAATCTTTTTACAAAGTCAAGATTATATAGGCTGCCCTCACCATATCTCCTTTCTTCTTTTCTTTTAATCAATGACAGCTATTTGCCATTATAGGTATTCAGTGTGGTGGAGCTAGATCATTTATGTCCAAAGAGGTATGTTTAGGAGTGATAACATTTTCACTCTCTATAAAGGAATAGAATTTTATACCTCAAAATTTTATCAATACTTTTGAATCCATATAACAGTTCAAGTTCTATAAGGAATAAATCGGATGCATAAACGAAGCTAATCTTTGTAAGAATCTCCAATAATTCATCATGTTTTCACTTTCTCCTTCAGCAAAGACACATGGTAAATAAAGAACTAGAGTTAAAAAACATAGTGTTGTATTTTTTATACCTACCTCCATTGTAGAGAATGAGTCCATCATTCTCTGTGGTTTTCAGTTGCAGGGTCACAGAAAATTTGTCGTGCACTTGCAGTCTAGGCAAGATAGCAAAAGCATCCACAGACTTGAAGGTGACAGGATCCCGAACAACATATTCATCTGAACTGAAGCGGGCAGAGATTTCAATGTTTTCTCCAGTGCCAGATTTGGCCATCTGTTGGAAAACATGTTATATATGTGACTGTGACACTCCCTTTATCTGTTGATTATATAATAACTTTCAGCACTTCAGAAAGATCTATAAAGTTTGTTTTCTTTGTGTTTTGAATCACATAAGCTCACATTTTAACAAAAAATAAAAAAATACAATAAATTAAAACTCCTCTATGAGGGAAAGAAATGAACATATCAATTTAACCTTTTCACGTTGCACTGCCCTACCATTGAGTGGCACCAATCACAACCTCTACTGCCACGTTAAGCGAGTCTTGAGGGCACTGCACTGCAACTCTCCGCGTTGTGTCGCCTGAGTATTGAGTTTCAGAGTTTCGTATTTTTTTATGTTGCAATATTGATGTGCATTTTTTTTAAAAAGCAACATTACTATAACATCACATTTCATCTGGCAAAATATGGAATAAAATGAGCCGCAAAAGATTTGTTTTTATGTTTTATATATTGTAAGAAGAACGTCACCTCACACAAAATGGTGCGTTTACAGGGAATTTCTATCCGAATTCAGTGCGTCAAGAGAGAATTTTGGATCCAGGCAAGGTGCGATATGAAAAGGTTAAAATGTGTGGAATGTGAAGATGTAAACAATGGATGAAAGGGCCACTGTCAGACTTTGATATATATTAAACATTTCTCTATGTTACCCAAACATAAGTAATCTTCCTGTTCACAACCCTGTAATCCTCTGCATGCAAGAAGATCCAGTATGAGGTGTTCTGATCATATGCAAAAGATTTAACTCACATACAATGCTCGCTGATCTATAACTGTCCACAATAAAAGTATGACTTTATGTTGCCAAAGTTATGGTCCCAAGATATCAAGTCGAATGAAAAGTAAGATAAATGAATGAACAATTATTGTCAATTAACAGAACTCAGCAAAGAGTGATTTAATTATAGATAATAATATGATACAGCTGAATTAAGCCTAGAGCGAATGCGAAGAGTGAGTATTGTACTGCAGACAGGAGAAGGTAAGCCCATTCTAAAATGTGACAGATATGCGTAACATCTTTTACATAATGAAAGTATTAACATGTCTGTGTGAGTTGACAAGAAGAGACAAAATAACAACATAGATTATTAGGAAACTATAGAAACTCTCTCTTAGCTTTAAAACTTTCTAATCAATTTCAATTCCCTGCATTCCCTGAGGCTAAAGATTCATAAAACAGTAACAAGATTATTCAGTCTTATATATAGTATACAAAATTGTCAAACAGAATGTATTTCATTAATAAATCACTTAGCATCATGCCGTTATCATCCAGCATAAGCATAAAACTGCTAAATTTCTTGTCAAGAAAAGTTTTTTAGCTAGGAAATAATTATACAGTAGTCTCCGCCTAAGAACCCTCCGCCTAAGAGCCCGGTCCATCTAAGAACCCGCCCCTGCTGTGAAACGAAATTTTTTCTCTGTAATTTACCCCTCTAAGAACCCGCTATGGGTGCTTTCAAATAAAAAAAATCCATCTAAGAGCCCGTGTCGCACCAAGATACCCGAGTACTTATGGTCTAATTCTACATCATGCTGTCCTCTTGAGAGAAA
>JBCAUA010074866.1:0-10921 GCA_038406235.1 Peronia verruculata
TGGTTACCAGTAAAAGCCAGAATAAAATACAAGATCGCACTGCTGTGCTTTAAATGCTTAAACAAAACATCACCGCAGTATCTCCAAGACCTTATCCACCAGTACATACCATCTCGGTCACTAAGATCATGTGATGAAATGCCACGTAACGTATGCCACCTAATCCAAAGAAAAAGGTTGGAGAAAAAGCATTTGTCAACTATGCTCCAATCGTTTGGAACTCTCTTCCAACCTCTTTGAGGGCCCTAAAGTAGGTAGAAGAATTTAAGATAGCCTCAAAACATATCTGTTTAAAATTCACCTGAAATCATAGTTTGTGTGTGTGTGTTCAAATGGGTTTACCATCGTGCAAACTGATTTGTTTCTGGGTATGGACGTCTGAGCGCATGTGTTATGGCGCTGTATTAGTAAAGTGCCTTTGTACTACATTTTATTGGATTTATTTTACTTTCTGTAAAGGCTTAGAGCCATTTTGGGGGATTGGACGCTATATAAATGCACTCCATGATTATTATTATTATATCGAACACCTACAATGAAATTAATACTATTTCCTCACCGAATGGAGCACCTCACTGTAGACAATATTCCGTATGCAGGCATTAGACGTATGCACAAAAAGTGCAGATTTCCTGCCCACTTTGCTTATCCCCACATAGAGTATGCCATGAGTGTAGACAGGTACCGAGAGGTTCCGTTCAAGTTTTCAGTGACTGTCCTTAGAATCTATAGGCCTACTAGTAAGTTCAGGCTTGGATTTATTCTTGCATTTCATCTTATTTTGGTCGTGCACACCTTCCAAAGTACGTACCCTCAAACTTATGACATTTTCTTGCGCTTTGGCATTTTGATTAAGATTTAGATCTGTATTGTATTTACAATTGAAAACTTCCCCGCTCAATCTTTCTCCTTAGGCTGGAAATATACTGCCATGCACAACTGAAGTGAGCCGCGAAACGGACGAGCAGCTAGGTTGGAAATGGTGATCCTATAGGTCAGCGCGACTCCGTCCGACTGTGTAAAAAAATGGCGCTGAGGAGGCGTGAGAAACGTTTTGTGTGGTGGCTGTGGAGAAAGAAGACAGAGAATACAGCGTTGACGGAGATTTGGAGTCCATCCTATAAACAAATCAAGAAGACAACATGGAGCATACTACCACTTGAAACCTGACTTCTCAAACACAAAGAGAGATGTGTGGATTATGTGAGAATGACGCCTGATAAGTACAAAGCTTTGTTAGCTTTCTGTGCTGTTGCCCCCCCCCCCTCCCTTTTTTTGTTTTATCTCCACGGCGTCCCGGAACACTCCGATAGCAAGGCGGGCCTGTCCGCACGCGAAAAAGAAGGGCTGCACGTACGCACGTCTTTTTGGGTCCGCACGACTCCTCAGGTCTAGTCGTGTCAGTGAAATCACCGATAGGAAGTAAAGAGGAGGGCACGACTTTTTCGCGGCGCACTTCAGTTGTGCGTGGCAGTATATTGTCAGCCTAAGTCTGATATAAGCCAATTGTCCATCAAATGTCATATCACAGTAAGGCGTTGCCGCAGTTCATAGTCATAATTTGGCCTAAGTCAAGATGTCTAAGTCAGAATCTAAGGATTCAAAATACGATAAAACCGAATCTTAGAAGCATAAAACAGCCATCAGCGATAGTGGTCTGACTTAAGCCTAGATTTACAAGGGCATGGATGAAATTATATCGACATTAAACTTACTGGTTAATTTTATTCCAATTTTTAATATAATGACCTGACAACAGTAATTTTTCGTAAACAAAATCTAAGAGTGGACCACTCAGTATTTTGGCTCTTTGCTTGTCTTCAGTCTTTCGTTTTGACCCGGATATTGCGCTTCGAAATCGTGCAGACAAATAAAGCAGAATAATGTCAAAGTCAACCCGACAAAATCTCAGCGTCTGAGGAGCCATCATTGCAGTGAATGCATTATTAGATCGTGTCGTTGATAGTGACACTGAAGGTAAGGATTCAGTAAAGTGACACGTTAATTATTACTCTAGATTTTTATCTCTATACTGAAGAAAAAAAAAAAAGGGGGGGGGGGGGGGTTGCACTGTCAGAACCAAGCCGCCCCCCTGTTCCCTTTCCAAGAAGTGGTATCCGGCAACTAATGGACCATGAGGACATTTTTTTTTAAACTGGCTGAATAGTATTCTGACCTTGCCATGAAATTACTGCAGGCAACAAAAGACCTACGACGGTACAGAATTTATTTTTCCCGAAAAGGATTTAACACAGCTGTATGACACTGCACAAAGTTATGCCTGACGGAGGAAAGAAGGGCAATTACTTGGAAGAAAACTCTTTACAGAGACTTTCAAACGATTGGATTTTTTTGTTTTTTGTTTTGCCCCAAGAAAGGACCAGTGTGATGTTTGTGTTGGAGCAAGGCTAACCAACGTCACCAACGATGTGCATGATAGACATTGCGTCAGGAAAAAAATTCACAGGAAGAAAAGAGAGAGAGAGAGAGAGAGAGGGGGGGGGGGAGAGAGAGAGAGAGAGAAAGACTGACAAGGAGGGGACGACTAAAGTACAGCAGTTTGTACAATGGACCTCCAATTAGTGCTGACGTGTCCCAGACTCAAGCTAGTACAATGTGCTATTAAAAAACATAACCGCTCATAATATGATGTATTTCAATCAGAAGATAAAAGAGACTTCTAATTATGTCTCTGACGAGACACAAGGTGACTTATCAAACTCCATGTTTGCCAACCTGCTTTATCATCACTTCACAAAGTATCTCGACCTTAACCCACAAATCGCAGTTCTTGTTTGGGGTGATGGATGTGGTTATCAAAGTAAATGCTCAAACATAGGAAATGCAATGGCAGAACTTTCTGTAGAGAAAGGCGTCACATTGAGGCAACGTATCTTATGCCTGATCATACTCAAGGACTGTCACTCTGTTCACAGTGTTGGGGAGATTGTCTATGTGACATTTTTATGCCGTCAGATTAAACTTTAGCTTTTATGATGGCTCGCAAAATCCATTTCTGTATGACGTTAAAGAGCTGAAATGGACTGAAATGAAAATGCTGTCTTCAGATTATGTCGTCTATCCGACCAGTGAAGAAAAAAGACGATCTCACAGTCTTTGATGTGTGCGCATATCAGCACTCATTGGACAGAGACGGTTTTTACACCCCATACAAGTTTGAATTTGCGCACACATGGGCTGATATGCCATGCAGAATCTCTTCTGAGCGGTAAGCATGGATCCTTCTCTTTACGTTACTCTTTGCATTTCAGCAAGGAAATATAAAGATTTGCTGTCAATGGAAAGGGCTGTGCCACCTCACGCTTATCAGTTTTATAACAACTTCCTCATAAATAATGAGATCATACAGAACTGAAACAAAAAGAAACTTTTGTTTTCATTTTATCTGTTAAACTAATTGGCGCTTATTTATTATTATTATTTTTTTATTTACTTGCTTATAATGTGAAAAGATATGTAAGGATAACGAGATACCCTTTTTACTCGATGTATAATGATGATGATGGTGGTTGGAAGTGTTGGTGTTCATGTGAATGGTAGTCTACATGATGTAATATCTGCACGCTGGTGATAATATAATAATTATAATACCGATTGAGGTGATGGTCTTGACATGGTATCGGTGGTGGTAATGATCGAATTGATTTAATTATTTCGATGGTGATGGTGATTCCTGGAGGTGATGGTAGTAATGAGTAACATGTAGTCCCAAGTTATATGATGGTGATTACTTTTCAGATGGTGATGGTGATTATCTGACTGTTGAGTAAAGAGCTTAGTAAGCTCGAAAATTTGGGTAGCGATATTATGTTCTTTTAAAGTTAAAAAGGTTAAAAGTACCATCCCTCGACCCCCCAAGAGGGGATATTGTCTTGGCCATTTCAGACGGCGTCGCCGCAGTGCAGCAACACTGCACTTCCCCAGATATACATTAGGTACCGGTTTACAAATGGGTAGGCTGAGGAAAATTGTGTGTTATGTAGCTTTCCAAAGGATACAACGTGCTATCCTGAGCGATTCGAACCCCCGACCTCTGCCTCCAAAGGCCGCAGCATAAACCACTGAGCAAATTCAATTCAAAGTTCTTCATATCGTTTTTCACTTCTTTTTTTGATGTATTTAATTAGTTGCCGGTGGACAGTCATCTTAATTGTAAGATATTTGTAGCAAAAACACTGTCAAGATGATGGTGATGACTGTTAAGATGATGGTCTTATCTGTCAAGATGACGGTGGTGACTACATAATTCAGGCCGAATGTGATGTCAACAGAACATTGTTCATTGTTAAACTGAATCAAATAAACTTCAATTCATGGCAAGGTAATTTGACAAGTACATAATTATACATGTAATAAATGTAAGTGATACGAAGTTAAAAAAAGAACAGAAAAAAATATGCAAGGCTCTCCCTCAGAAAAGAAAAAAAATAAAAAATTAAGGGTCTAGGCCTATGCTAGTTGAAAAAAAAAAAAAAAAACACCATTAGTCATAATCAGGTGCCGAATGGTCTGAGTCAGAAAATACAGAATGACAATGGTCTACGTCATGTCCATCCCATAATTTAATATCTACAACACACATGGCGTTTCAGTCCACAAAGGACGTCATGCAAAAAAGTAAGCCAATGTTCAACATAAAAATTTGATAAAATAATAACGTTTTTATTGAATATCTGAAAACTAGGCAAAATAACTTACCCCAAATGGCTAGCCTCCTGACGCTTTGCTTCAGACGCCAAATCTGCCTTATTCTTTAAGCGATGTCATTAGCCCTAGCAGGGCCACATTTTTGTTTTGAAACATTTTGCAATAATGTAATACTAGAGAATCCATTCTGACAGTTTGAAAAATGCAATCTTGCTTTATTGTAGATAAAACCTCTGTAAGGCTAGCTGAAAAGACTAACTGGTCTTTACCAAAGCACGTACTAACAAAATCTTACTCATGGTCGAAAGGATGGAAATCGGTTTTCAAATCACATGATCGTACGTGCTTCCAAGAGTTCTTGTTTGACACAGAAGAAAACATAACAGTAGTACATGGTCAAGCAGCTTGTGAAAAACGAAATTATTTCTATCTTCATGCAACATCTTTGTTATTTCCTCGAAACTGATGTGTTCAAAGTTTAACTGAAAACGACTTTTACATTCAATTTCTTATGTCCTTGACATAAAGATCATATGCCAATTTCCAATTTAAAGTTGTTCAACCTCAGCTTCGTATCTATGGATGTTTGTCAGAAGACTGGCAATTTTCAATACTTTTGGACTGACCAAAAAAAATAAAAATAATAATTTTAATGTTTGTCGAGCCTTTTGGGTTCAGCCCATGACACTATCCGAAGTTTGGATCGTAGCAGTCATTTATTGAAATAATTAAACGCTGACAGGTATATTTGAACGTGTGCATGTTCAAACATTTCATCAGAATTTACTGGCTCAATTTCAAACAGTAATCATCCTGCACACATACATAGTTACATTTCCATGGTTGTTTTAACTAGTTGAGATTACAATGTTATTTGAACTTACATAGCTTTGAGAAATCAGGCTACATAATACTCCATATTGTGGCTGTCTCATTGTTCTCCGGTTCAAGGAAGTTAGGGCGTTTTACTTTAAAAATCAAGGACGGCTCTGTTGGTTTACAATGAGACAGAAGAAAAGTCATGAACATCAAAGTTAAGTACAACTTTACAGAGAAACATCCAAGGCCAATTAAAAATACACAACTCATTCTGCTAAAATACACGATTGAGCAGGAAGTGAGTGAGGTTGTACATGAGTATCAAATTTAGTGGATTATCAATTTTGATAAAATTATTCTGTCTAACACAGTGTTCAACTCTGGGAGTTGAAGATAATGTCTGACAAGGTTTTCTTAATTTCTTTTCTCCGTTGGAAGCATGCTTTCTTTTTTTTTTTAAGGGCGAGGAACAGGGGGGGTTTTGGAGGTGATTATATATAAATATATATATAGGCCCTATATATTTAAAAAAAATATTTTAATGATATATTGATTTGTTTGGTTACAATAGACTATTCTATCTTTTCCCATCGAATTTAGTATATTCAAAACACTGAAATGTTGGAAAATATATGAAAATATGGAAAATATGGACAATTCAAATATTGAGTTTTATTTTTCATACTAGAACCCTATTTTTCTCCAACACTTACCAGCCGAATCATAAGTCTTTTGGTCTTATTACCTTAATTAATTTGATGCATGTTTTTGTTTCTCTCTCTCTCTCTCTCTTTTAAAGAGCCGTACAGCAAATCATTTAAATTACACCTTCTTTTATGTACAGCAATACAGCCAATCATTAAATTAATACTTAATACTGCAGATGACTCTTTTTACAGGGCCTGAATTTGGTGCAAACAGTGATGCCACATTTTTATTGTTCTTGTAATACTTCTAGTTTAATGCAATATGAACATTCTATTACGTCAGCTTGAGTACAACCGTTAGAGCTTACTAGTTTTGGGACTGTTGGTCTAATTTGCCAGAAAGTCTCCCACTGATCTCTGCCATGCGTTGTCAGCTGCGGGCTGACCAAACCATAAGTCAGGTTCTATTATGTCATTTCACAACAGATCTTTTCGAGATATTTGCCTCAGTCTCTGTATCAATGGTGCTTGAATGCTAGGACCGGACAGTTAAGCATCTGTACGAAGATCTGTTCTACTTTCTTTCTTTCTCGTTTCCTTCTCTTTTTAAAAATAATAACTAAGAATTATTCCCTAAGGTAGATACAAAAAAGAATATATAAAATAGGAAAGTCAATAAATAAATAAATAAATAGATAAGTAAAGAAATGAATAGATTAATATCTAAATCAATAAATAAACACACATATAAATATACAAATAAGTAAACTTGTTGTATTTCTACACTTGTGGATTACCACTTTATAAAAAATAGAATGCTATGGATCACTTCATTTGCTTTCTTTCATCACCCCTTTTTAAATGTCCTTTTCCAATGGTAGCTTCTAAAGATATTACTCAAATTAACACAAACACTCTTCGTGTTATGATGTTTCAGTTATATTATCCTCGTGTTTTTCCTCCCGGGTAGTCTTTAACTGCTCAGCTGCTCATGTTTTGCTTCTTGCAGACCTTGGCTTGAGTAGGTGTCGGCGTCGTAAGTACTTTTGAAATACCCACGGTGATGAACAAACATTCATAAGGCTTTCTGCTAGAAGGAATAAACAATTTAATGTCAAAATAAACAGATACCATTTGATATTGATATACAGACGTATACAGATGTACAGCTGATTAACTCCAGCCACACATCGTTCAGACTTACAGATAATGGTTATTCTCTCCTCATATTTGTCACTGCGTGATGTGCATATGTGTACACATCCCTCTTGTCACAGATATATAACGCACGTGACCAGATTTATAGCATTGGCTTATCTATCATATACCCATATGCATGTATCGTCTTCATATATCTGTTGAATTTTATCATATATCTACGTTCACACGAGTTGTCGCTTCCACAGTTCTATTCCTATTTCAAAAACATAAAACGTGATATTATTCTTATCGTATTGAACTTTACATTTTTGCCATCAATAGTAAACAGTTCCTTTTCTCATTGTATCCAGATAATCTCTAACATTCAGAGAATTACCCCGGATAAGGTCACCGTTTCAGTGACTTATACCTTACATTGGTTATTCTTGTTATTGGAGATATTGCCCCAGAAGTCCTTTATAAACTTATAATGATAAACTGTATGTTCCATAAATTCTCTGACTTTGTATATTTCACATAGATCTGCACATTCTTTTCCTGGATTATATGCAGGATAGGTGTTATGAAGTATTTTGAAGTGTAGCAGTCGCAGCCTCGATTCCTTTGTCGCCTCCATTGCTGTACCAAAGTATAGTGTAATATTCAAGCCATACTTTCTGTTCCAGAATCCACTGTCACATATTGACGTGTTTCTTTCCTTCACTGTTCTGTATCTCATATCTTGTCTGGGTCGATCCAGAATATTGTTTACAATTTCATTGTTCTCTCTGATACTTGGCGAAAAATAAAAATTCCTTCGGTTTCCTAATTCTATCCGTTCTGACCTTATGGCGTTCGTGACGGCAAAATAATCGAATTCTATTCCTGAATAGTACTTGATGTTCCATTTGATTTCTCCCAAGATCTTAAGCCTAGTGCCACTGAAAAGTATATATATATATATATATTTTTTACTTTTACAACAAATACGATGACACTCAGAGCAACAGATCGCCGAAATTGCTTAATTTTAGCCCTTGATAAGTTCTCCAATGCTTCAGTTGCATATCGCTGTCAAATCATATATTCTGTCTGTTCGAGAAATGCTATTAAACGTAGGTGCCTAATAAATGCCAACTGTTATGCCAGGCAGAGGAGTTGTGAAAATGACCGCTTTATATATTGATGGTATATTTAGGCTGAGGGCAATGGTAATGGTGTAGTCACAAGCCTCTATGTAACCTCCAAACTCGGCGGCGGTTTTCCAAGATGGCAATTCATGACTCGTATGGCAGAAAACCAGATAAAGGACAGAATTTCGGTCTATCTTTCAACCGTATCCCCGAAATTCTGCAAATTCCAACTGTGAAATGTTTGTGCACTGTGTTCCAGTAAGCAGAATGCAGCTCTCTAACACCCCTGCATAACGATAGAGAACAGGAGTATGATGATGATAAAGCGTTTGTTGCTGACTATGAAGATTTAGAATCTGCTCTTGAAGGCTACTCATGGTGATCAATAGACTTTCCCATGTATTTTGACTTCACGTGAGTCCTTGCTTTTTGAGTCCTTTCCCTGCCTGATATTTTTTGTTTGTTCGTTTGTTTAATAACTTTAATCAAAAGTAGCATAACTATGAACATAGATAATTTGTGTTCTCAGCTCTAAATTATTTGGCATTTTTTATATAATGAGTACATCTTCATGTATTAGTACATTTACCAGTGACAATGTAAAACAAAAAACAAAAAAACAAGCAAACAAACAAACAAACAAAGAAAAACAACACAAAACAAGCAACATACTGCAATATTAGTTTATAAAATTACATATGACACATATTTATTAAATATCGTCATCTCCTCACATAAGTCAGGTTACCTAGCCACGAGTTTGAAAACAAGATAGCTTCTTACATTTGAGAATATCTCTCCATAACGATGCATAACCCTGTCTGAATGTCTTGTTTAAAAAAACATATATAACACAATTGCAAGAACTGTTCAAAGATAACACAGGTCCTTGAACAGTATGAATGTGGTTGTCACAAATATTGGTGCTCTTATATGTTTCCATGCTGCATACAGAGCTAAGTAAGTATGTAACCCCGTTACACAACACAAACATCATACATACCGACATTAAAGTTTTGGTTGTTTTCGAGACTGACTTGTCCCTTACACCTTCATCAGATTTTTTTATTGTAGACGTTATCTTTATACGCATACTTGCTATTCGTCGGACTTTAATACCTAAGATAAGACAGCCTACAGTGACAATAAGTAGTGGGACCGAACCATTCATTTCATTACTAATGATCCCCAAGGTGTCATATAAACCACTTTCAACATTTGATTCATACAAGGCACTCCCGATAATCTTCGTATGCACCGTGTTATTGGTATAAATATGACGAATTGTAAGATAGAACATATCGTAGATTATGTATGCCACCCATAAAGGACAGATACTTGCAACAAGAACCATTGCGCGTCGTGGAGTTAGTATCAGGTGAAATTTTAGTGGCAAAAAAACTGCGAGAAGGCGTTCTATTGTTATAAAAATAGGAATCGTGAGCGAAATCGTGCCTGCTAGAAATTCAAAGAAAGTCATAGTACGATAGAGGTATACTAAGAATGTATTCACACCCAGGGAAAAAGTGAACGACATAGTTTTCATGTATAATAAAATGGCAATGTTGTTGACATTTAGGAGATAAGTGAAATCTGATATAGCTAATGCCATGAGAAAAACATTCGATGCTTTCTTGAATCCTTGGCGGGAGATGACGATCATGGTAGCCAGGTTCCCCAGGACGCCGAATGTAGCGATGACTGGTTGGTAAATCTCATTGAAAAACCATGCCACTGTTCTATCAATATCATTGTCATTTGTCCTCTCTTGAATCACTGTTACGTTAGTCATACTGGTATGATTTCTTTTCTGCACATGTGCTTGATTGCAAAGAAAAATACGAATCTACACGAGGAACACAGATGTGAAATCAGCAATGTCAGTTCTAATGGCAGGGGAATTGAACAATATTTCAGATAAACGGCTTGTAAGGCGGGGGGGGAGGGAAGAGGGTCGCGTCCTAAGGATGATTTAATTTCTATATGTTAAAGATAAACTATTTTAACTTTCTTAATTGGATGAAATAAGAATTGGATTGAAAACAAAAATATCAATTTTTCGAATGGTTAGTATATGTTTGAAAAAGTTGAAGCCGTTGCTATCTGACCATCCCTGGAGGGTGCCCAAGGTGGGACCGAAGCAGTCTGTTGGTGGGGGTACAGTCCGCAGACTGTGGCACCTTAACTATCAGGATCCCATTCTCCCCCCTTACGGGTCGCACCCCATGGTCAACAGATCGCCTACGTTATCGTAGGGCAACGGTCAGACCTATGTTTATACACCGGAACGGGTACTGATAGCGATCGCGAAGGAAGAGAAGAAAAAAGAAAGCGGAACAGAAGAAAGAAAGGCAGATCAGTAGCAGTAAGGCCCTAGATCACCTCTACTCTATATTCTTTATTTTTAACTTATTCCCACGGACCATTTGTACAAAAGTAAAATTGGATGATTCTGGAGCCCCCCCCCCTATTTTTTTAACCCACTTCCCACTGCCCCCTTCCCCCCCCCCCTAT
>JBCAUA010074877.1:0-10920 GCA_038406235.1 Peronia verruculata
AAGGAAAACACATGCTCCATAACATAGTGTGAGCAAAAGCGCTTACATATTTCAGGTGAGAGGTCAGAAAAAAAAAAAAAATAAAATACAGTCACTGTGTCATGTTAAGACATCATACATTTACATAATACATATCACTCAAGGAAAACACATGCTCCATAACATAGTGTGAGCAAAAGCGCTTACATATTTCAGGTGAGAGGTCAGAAAAAAAAAATTAAAATACAGTCACTGTGTCATGTTAAGACATCATACATTTACATAATACATATCACTGATACATTTTTTTCCACATCCTTTAAGTGATAATTTCCAATTGTGCATTTTTATTTCTCAACAGTCACTAAGAAACTGCACTCAGCCATCAATGCAGGAAAGCCGAGTTTTGGCTCGTACTATAATCAAATAGCCAGTCAATCTGCAATACCAGTTGGAGAGCTCGGTGCTTTCCTGTCTAACCATGACATAGACTTCTTCAAAAAACAGTTTGGGGTGAGTAGTAGGCCAGTGACTGTCAATATAATACTGATCAAACACTGAATTGCTTGACTGTTAAAAGAGCTATCTTTATTTACATACTTGAGTTTCTCATTTGTGTTTATATAAATTTAAAGACTATATCATTTGCCTCATTCTCACAATGTATGCCTATTTTAGACTCACCATGTCTCTTCCTCAGTGTGTGTTAATGCAAAAAATAGCTGTGTCTCAGGTCGGTACGGGACCAAAGCTAAATCATATTTAATTACTCTGTCGTAAAGAAACTTCCACAGGAATTGATTAATGTTTCCTATTAATTAATAGGATCTCTTTGTGATGTAGATATGACTTTCAACACGTGTGTTCAATTCTTAAATTCTGTATTTATTTCTTGTACTTTTCCATGAATATGTACATTGCCTTTCGACCTTGTGTCCCATTACAAGTGTTGTAAGAGTCCACCAGAAACTCTTTTAAAAAAGTGATCAGGCCCAACATTAACTGTGTTCTGAAACTATCTGTAATGTAATGCGTCAAATGTCAGAGCATTATAGTGTCCCATAGATTTCTAAAATAACCATTGTATTTTACAGGTTATTTACTTGATCAATGAGACAAAGTCTAAATATTTAAGGTAAAATGTAAATGAAAATTCCTATACACCCCCTCCTATACAAAAATAGTCCTAAGAGAAGTCTCAGCAGCAATATAACAGTTTTTTTTTCTGCTGAGATGAAAACGGATCAGTTTTTTTTAGAAAACTGACAATTAAAATGTTATTCATTCTTGATACTGACAGTCTTATTCAACAAATGTTTATGTTCCACTGATGTTTTGGCCCGATTAGGTAAACGAAAATTGTGTTTTTTGGAATTTCTAAGAAAATATAGATATTTCAAGATTAAGGAGGTTAGGTTTATACTGGAGGTGGTATTATGTTTCAACATTGTCTTCCTTTTAGACTGGGATCATGTCCGGTGCAAAGTATAATGAGCCAGTCCTTGAGCTGGCTGGTCCATTAAAACTTGAAAGATTAGTTTTCTGTTGTTATTTTCCCTCTTAGGAAGTCCATGGTATGATGCAAAAGTACACAATGGAAGTTGCCATGAGAAAGGAAAACAAATAGAAAAACCGATATACGAGTATCTATGCATGTAAGTTCAATATGTCAGTTTAAAGTTTGATAAGTTTTTTTTGCAAAGGTGTCGTGGCATTGGCGTCTTTGGAATGACTTGTGAGACCAGCAGTTGCTATTTAAATTAGAGTTTTACACACTAATTGTGCTTGCCAAGTTCAAACTCGGTTACATGTAGTGAACGGTATGCATATAGTAAAAAAAAACAAACAAAAACATAAGGATCGCTCAGTTTGCTATGAAAAGAGGTAATATATTGAACAAAAAGAGGGTTAACACTAATGCCACCAGGTAATTTGTAGATCTTTTAACGGTTGTCTCTCAACAGCTCTCATATCATCGTACGAACATTATTTTACAACCAAATCTTAATCTACTCTTTATCCTCTATTCAGCAGAATTCATTTCATATCGCATTCTTTTTATAAATAGGACATCATTATGCATGTTATGCTTGTTATAGATTCTTTTCCTAAAATAAGATAAGCCACCCTAGTTAAGGATTAAAAAAATATGACAATGGTATTCTGAGAATTACTTATAACTGTGAGGCAAATTCTTTGCAGACGATCATTCCCGTGTGCATTTGAAAATAAACCAAGACAGACATGAAGGAGACTATATCAATGCCAACTATATAGAGGTAATGGATTGTTTTATATGGAGTATAACAAAATTGCAGCTCCCCATGCAGACTGAAAAAAAAAAAAATGATGGGTAATCAGAAACAAGGAAAACTACGTTTACGTAAAAAATCATGCCATGAATTACAAAATGAATGTAGTAAAAGGTTTGAGACATGTCATGGAAACACTTTTACATGGAACAGCAAACTTCATCAATTTCTTATAAAACAGTTGAAAGCGTAAACGTCCGTCGTACTCAAATATCTTTCAATGCCGATTTATATCAGCGCATGCTGGATGACATGGTTTGAAGCCGATACACAGATAAAAAACTGTGCAGATGTGTTTTTTCAATAGCAGACAAAGAGAGAGAGAGAGAGAGAGAGAGAGAGAAAGTATGGCATACTATTCTGAATGGAAAAAAAGAGTAACTTGTCAATATTCCCATTCTTTGTCTTATGATCCTTATCAATATGATTAATTATTTATCAACCAGACATATTCAGGTTGCTCTTTTAATAAACAGAGCGAAAAAAGTGCTAATCTGCAACTCCGTTATCAGAACGTTTAATTTCGAAAGGTATGCTTTCATTCTTGACAAACTAAAGTTCAGTGAAATGCATTCTAAAATGAGTTTAGTCATATCTGCTGAACATATGTTTGGTGTCTTCCTTACAGGGTCAGGGCAGTGAGAGATTTATTGCCGCCCAAGGTGAGTTGTAATAATTTACTTCCATGTTTGTTGTTGATGTTGTTCTTGTTGTTATCCTCATTGTTGTCTTACGTGTCTTACGCCGACCACTTAGACGCTCAGTTTTTGCTCTGTTCTAACTGTGCAGTTTGGGTTTGCACAGTTCGCACGGTGCGTGTAGGGGAAAATTAGGCCAAAATCCCGAACTCAGTAAATCTGATATTTATTGCGCAGTTCTGCAGGCCAAAGCTGAACACGACATGACGTTGTCGGCTTTCTTTGAAGTTCGCTTCAAGCGGTGAGAAAATACAGTGACTTTATTATGTAAATCATAGCTTAAATAAACAAAATAATAATAATAATAATAATAATTACAGATTTGGAATCAGCATATCGAAATTAGGCCAGGCTTAAGTGCACGTATAGATCTGATGAAAAAAAAAAGCAATTTTTATCTACCCTTATCTTTATCAACAAACCTAGATTTAATAAAAGAAGGCCCTCCAATAAGATTACTGTGTCGGATATTATTCTAGATAATGTTCTGGGAGAAATGTAGGTCGAATACTAAAGTCTTTGTCGTTTCTGCTGTAGCCAAGAAACGTAGAGTTGCGCCAAGTCTCTCGTTTGGACTTACTACTTTTTTTTTTTTTATCACTGTACTCATTCTCTCTAAACGAAGTCTAACATAATACAATACTCAACAAATAAAGACTGGCCTTTGCAACCAATTTTAGTTAATCCTGAAAATCTTCAGAGTGCAATCGCAGTGCCTCCAAAAACAAAACAAAAAAATCAATACACGTAGGCTTTATTCAGCTCATTTTTGTTCCCTATTCCTTTGCTTATTTACACTATACGCAGCCAGACTGGAATAAGCTAATATCTCGTAACTTCATTTGTCTGTACGCAGAAAATTGAGTCGCACAGGGTGACAATTTAAAGTTCGGTTGAATTGACTCTGGAGCTAGTGTCGATTCATCCGAAGGAAAGACTGAGTCAAATGAACTGAACGTATAATAATACAGCCGGCAAATGTAAATACATTTTTAGTCCAGTGAACAGATACTCTTCATAATAATAACGGCAATGAGCAGTGTTGATATGGTCAACTAATTTCAACTCTTCAGTATCTGTCACTTGGAAAACATGTTTTTAAAGCAATTTTGGATCGCTGATTTGAGCTAACAAGTCAGGTTTTTATGATATTCAGGATTCCCATGTTCACTAAGTAACATAATATACATAGTAATAACACAGAAATATCACTGACAATACAAGTACACCACAAAGACATTTTAATCACTGCTTAAGACACATCAAATACTAGGAAACAGAGACCACGAATTATTTATCAAAACAGTATTAGAACTCATAAATTAGTACAGTAGCATCCTTTGAATAAATAAGAAGAGCTTGAGGCTCTTGCACTTTTAGCTTGTACGGAGTGTTCGTTCTGAGAGGCCGTGTACATCATTCTGAGAATTTTTGTTATAGATCCATGTGTTTTGCTCTACAAGATCGGCGCAAAAAGCTGACAAGTGAAAGGAAACTTCCATTATAGGCGCATAATTTTGGATGTAAAACTGATGATAAAGACAAACCATGGGCACCTTATGTGAGTTGCATGACTTGCTGTTCTAGAATATTGAAGTGGTTTAATGGCCAAGGCCAGAAAAATGATTTTGCTCTGTATCCATGAGCTGGCGTGACCAAACAGATCATCACAATGTTCCTTTTGAATGAAGGAAATCGCGGGTCTTTCAAAGAAAAACTAATCAAATTTTATGCACGTAAACTGCCGATCAGCACTGAAACCAGTGCCTCATGACGAAGACAGTTCTGTGCCTCATCCACCAGAAAGTCTGTTTGATAAAATCACCAGTGCTAATGATGAATGTTCCAATAGTGTTGCGATTGATGAGGATTAATTTGAAGGAAAATCAATGGACCGTCTTCTCAGACTGTGCCGGTACACAAAACACATCTGGAACATTTGCGGAAATCTCAAAGTAATATCTTTACCTCTTACACTACAGATGGGGTCCAAACATATAATATATGAGTTTATGTGCTTTTGGAATAGCCGTGGTGATGCCAGTCATGACATTAGAAAGTAATGGGCAATAATGTGATTGGCAAGTACAATGTTCAGCCTACGCCTCTAATAAAGCCACAAAAACTGCTCCTGCCACCGTTTCACATAAAAGTGGGATTAATGAAAAATTTTGTTAAAGCTATGGACATAAACGGAGACGGCTTTCAGTACTTCTTGGAGAAAATTTGAGGTGACAAGAGTGATGCAAAACTGACAGAGGGTATTTTTGTGGGGCCTGAAATTCGTGAATTGTTGGCTGGTGACTCATTTAAGGACAAAATATATCACCTGGACGTACAGCCTGGGAAAACGCGATCTCCTGTAGATGTCTCCAGGAGGGACTTTCACAAAATGGAAAAAGAATATTGTTTAACAGCTTATTTTGCATCTAGTTATACTATTTCCCCTGTTAAATTCTCATTCTGTCATTAAGCGTAGAAACAATCTGAACCACCCTGTCATTCAAAGGAAAGCCAGTCCCTTTATTCTTGAAACTCAGAAAATTCATTTAAATTGTTCAGTTCCAGATGTTTCAAATACACCTGTAGGCCTATTGTGTTTCAACAAAGTCAAGCTGTTATAATGTTGACAAGACATGCCTTTGTGTGGTGAATTTCCTTGGCTAGACCGGACCGCCCTTTAGTTATGAAACATCTCTTAGCCGTTGCAGTTATTGTCATAATTCTTTTGTTAGCCCAACAGTGTGATCACATTGTTTTGTTTGGTTTCGTTTTGGTTTTGAACATTAAATTTTCCCTCGTCTCAACCCCTCAGTACTTGTAATAAAAAGTTTTAGAATCAGTATTTTTGTTTCCTATTTATTTATTTATTTATTTATTTTTCTATTTATTTATTTATTGTTATTTTCAATGTTTGGCAGGGTTGTCAGGCTATTGTGCCGTAAAATGGGCTATAAGTTGTGATGACAATATTAATAAAATATATTAACTTTACGCTTTCTTTTTCTCTTTCCGATAAAACATTGAGAGTTTTTGATCAAAGGAAGGTAAACTTTATACTTTATAATAAATATTTTATACAGAAATCGGAGGTAATGATACATATGGCCAATCAACATGCTGAATAATTGCTGAATTTGCACGTTTTTGACTGTGAGTGAACTCAAGATACATAAAAGTGATCCATTTAATCAAAACATCAGTAAATTTTCTATTGCTATTTCTGCCTTCAGGAATCCCAGGCTATAGTCGACAAGTGCTTTGAATTGGGCATCAATTTCTTCGACACTGCTGAGGTAGGTGTATTGCAGAATTTCCTTTATAAATGTTGTTTCTTCTTTGACAAGCACAGTGCAACGACTCACGTGCAATTAGTAGGATGGCAAATATGTGTCATTTACATAGTTTTTGTTGCCAGTTGAAAATTAAAATAAATGTCCATAAAAAGTGATTAAGCTGTGACATTTGTATGCGAGATATCCAGTTTTAAAGTGAACTTCTCCCGCGGGGGCCCAGGGTTTATAAGTAGGCTCCCTGCTCCCATCTGCAGGCGGTGTAAGCCTGCCATCCGTGGGGTGTCACCATGGAGTGCCATCCTCGACATTCCAGGTGAGACATCTCCTCTCTCCCCTTGTTCCTGTCTTCTATCCCGCTTTCTTTCCTCTCTTCTCCTTGATGTGTAAACGTATCTTACCGTGCTTGACACAATATAGCCGTAATTGTGCGGATGTGTCTTTAAACCCCAACACAAAAAACAACATTAAAGTGAACTCGTGAAACCCCATGGACATCAAAATCTGTTCAACTTTGATATCTTCATTTTACCCGGTTACATGATGCATGTTTTTATACAACTGTCTGAGTCTATAGCATAACAGATATTATCATTCATTCCTCAGAATATTTTGATTTCGTTTTTTTCCGAAGGTAATAGTTTGCCTGTTTCATGTGATTCAGTGAAATGTGAATTCTGCTCAGAACTAATCAGACTATGAAAGCATGTTCATGTGGAGGATGTATATCATCGGTTATGAAAGTTTTTCTGTCGATTTTTTTAAAGTGAATCTCTAATGGCATTAAATAGAACATAATTATTATTATTGGACCCTAAATTTGGTAAGTCTATAAATCGACCTGCAATTGTCGGTCCGGTCTGGCAGTTTACTGCTAAAATACTGCGGTTAATTTGAGAACGATAGAGGCCTAAACCTTTCAAGATACATGACTACTGACATTATTTATAAGTAACTGATAAAAGATGTACAGGCAAAAGCAATGATATCTATAGCCGCTTATTCTGTGCTCTCTTTTATTCAGTATCTATTTGGATATTCTATTGCATTTTTATCTGTATATCTGTTTTGCCACTGTTCACAGTTGTTATTCTTTACTAATTCTTTATAAAATTCTTTTTTTTTTTTTTTAACGGGGCTATAAGTGTCACATATATTCATTACTTGTCTGTGTTATCTTTTTATTCGTTGAAAACTGTGTTTTCATGTTCCAGGGCTACATAGGATCTGAAGAGGTCCTAGGCAAAACTTTGTTGGGTCGCAGACAGAATGCTGTTGTCGCTACAAAGTTTGGTTTCAGAGAGGGCCAACAGACTCCTGGCTACAGTGCCCAGGAAATTGACGATGCCGTCACAAGATCCCTGCAGAAACTTCAGACAACATACGTAGATATATTACAGGTAAAGTGACAGTACATCATGAATAGTTTGCCATGTTGGTCCAATGATGACGAAGGCAAGGGAAGTGAAGTATCACTCCTCATAGTCGTATTGGAAAATGTTCATATTTTTAAAAATTATGTTTTTAGACTGATTTTCACTTCATTGCTAGGATCTATTCTTAAGCATTCATCCTAGCTTTTAAATGTAGGAGAAAAATGTATAATTAGTTTGATAGACAGTCTGGGCTCCCTATGACTTTTTTTTTATTTTCATTTCTTCCTTGACAAATCAACCTTGTTTCTAAAAGATCCCTCCCCACCCTTTCTTTTTTTTTTTTTTATTTCTAAAATTCACCATGTCTATACCAAATGAATATGCCAGCCGTGTTATCTTATCATGCAGATCTATCCCTGGCATGTAGCGTGCATGTTCGTTCATTCCAGACTTCTCTTCCCCCCCCCCCCTCCCCCACCCCCACTTTTGTAAAAAAAAAATTATTATTATATCAGGCATTTTTTTTTATTTTGTTTTTCACCCCTATTTTGCCAAGTTGTCATACAAAGTATACCCTGAGATCAGCAGGCACATGTAATTCTTTTAATAAGCTGGAGTAAATACTTGTGGGAACTAAGTAAGAAGTTCCACATCGAAGATGGAAAATGAGACTGACAGAATTATTATGATACATGTAATAGAAACTGGAAAACCACTTGGTATATTCAAGTCTTCTATCACCTAAACATCTGATGTTAACATTTATTGCCCTGAAGAATTTATTGCGAAATTTTAAAAAAGTAGACAAAACAAAATCAAAACAACAAAAACAACAAAAACAGCAACAACAACAACATCAACGACGACAACGACAACAACAACAACAACAGTAAAATTACATAAACACAATAAAACTGAAGTGAATTATTTTGTCTGTGGTATTTAGATTCACTTCCCAGTCGTTGTGAGGGATGCCAAGGAGGCCATTATTGAGTTGGAAAGACAGCAGTCCCTTGGGAGAATCCGTTATTATGGGTTTTCAAATTACAGTCGCAACCATATGAAGGAATTTCTTGGGGCGGGAGGCAAACCAGTAGTGAACCAGGTAAGTGAATTGGGATACGTGGAATTCCAATTACTGTTTTCTCTAATCTGAGTCATTAAACGTCGACTTTTAATACCTTAAAGTTAGATTCTAGCGTACTTGTGTCAACACGCGATTAAATTTTCTAGAAAGTTTCTTGCTATGATATGTTTGCTATAACTTTTTTTTCAGTCTGATTTATCACTGTTAATAGCTGTAAAACTTTAGTGATTTCCTTAATTCTCTCATATCTCATGACTCTCTGCTTTTAAGTGGCTGTTGAAGTTCATGGAGATTATCTTTCATCAATCATTTTACTCCCCTTCAAAAGACACACGAGGTTATGGACAAGCAAAGACATTTAAAATTAGTCTTTCACTGTTTCTTTGATCTGCATACCAAAGGAAAAAAAATAATAAAAATAAATGAAAAATTCCTGATGCATTTGTGAAGAAAATGTTTTCTAGTTATTATCATAATTTCCTACTTGTTTCAGATTTTTTTTCCCGCTCATTTTTTTTCACGAGGCTTGCGAATATGTGTCCCCTTTGGCAGCCTTCTTTTCCGTTACCGATAGGTTCCGATTTCGTCGCCATGAAGGTAAATTACTCTGAGCAACAGTCGATGTGTTTTTATAGTCAACTCTCTTTTCTGCATCATCCCAAAACAAGCGTGGCGGGCTGAAGCTTGCAGAGAACTGGTGGAAAGCGGTCAAAACGAGCTACCATGGTAAGTAGAGGCTTAATTCCTTTCCGAAATCGTGCATTTAACATATACCTGCTAATGCCCAATTTCTACAAAATAAAGTGCATTCAATAGACCACGTTCATTGCAATAACGTATGTGAAAGTGATATGAAACCCTTCGAAAAGAGAGGCGGTGTGGCATCAGAAATATGTTTTTTCCCTAGGCGTTACTTCCCAATCCGTTACCGGAAGTGGATTCTGTGACAGTAACGGAAAAGAAAGGAGTAACGGAAAGTAAAATTAGTTTAACATTTTGATAGTAACAGAAAGGATCCCAGCTAAATGTGAAGAACATTGAAATATTCTGGCTTGTTTTCAAAATGGGTCCATGCCTAAATCTACTTGCTGTGTCACATAGAAGGGGAAGAGCCCGAAACCGAAAGTTTAATTTGCGTAAGGCCTAGATCTATGTTAAGAAATAATTTTATAAAATTGATACTTTGTTAAGGGTAACGGAAAGGAATTCCATTCCTTCACTATAAAGCAGAAAGGTTGCAGAGACCTATTGAACGGCGAGTTGTTCATCTCGCTATCGGACTGAGAAGGATTAGAGCCCCAGCCGGGTCATTAGTAAAATCTTTAAAATGGAATAGTCTAGTTTTTCCTTCACCTGGAAACCGGTAGTATCGGCCTTAGGTACAGTACTGGGAACTGGTTTGCTTAATCCCAGTACTCTGGCACTAGGTGGGATACACAGCAGTGCCGTTTTCTCTCCCCCCTCCCCCCATCTCTCTCTCGCTCGCTCTCTCGCTCTCTCTCTCTCTCTCTCTCAGTATGTTGTGTGAGTGTCCATTGCTTTTATTCTCCCTACACCTCTCACTTAGTGTAGCATCTTAATGTAATGTACATCTCTTTTCTGTTTCACCCAGGAACTTGCACGAGAAAAGGAGGGAAGAAAAAACCCTCTTACACCAGCGGAAAAAATGAAGCGTTACAGAGAAAAATTGAACACTGATCCAGTTCACAATTCATACCAAGAGATTTTCAGATAATGGTCAGGAAAAGATTCTTTCCTGTACGTGTGAGAGCGGATGGCGATTGTTTACCAGCATGTGGTGCTGTCTTTGCCATTGGCAAGGACGAAAACTCAGATCTCATTCGTCTGAAAATAGTCCATGAACTAGCTATCAATGAAAACTACTACCTGACTGAATCCAATCTCATGAAAGGTTATTCACACCCCACCTCAAATCCAAAGCATTTGTAATGTATTAAGATGAATACATGTCTGCACCAAAGTTAGATGAAATGACAATCAAACAGATATTTAGGAAAGAGACCATGTCAATCACAAAATCCAAATCTTACATGGGAATTTGGCAAATTTTTGCCCTGGCTAGTGTACTCAAAATGCCAGTTCAATCAGTGTACCCTCAGCTCGGAAATTTGACTGTCAGAAAGCATCTAAACAGAAGGGTGGAACCTCGAGTGA
>JBCAUA010074888.1:0-10920 GCA_038406235.1 Peronia verruculata
GGGGGTTTTTGGGGGGAACAAAACCTCCACCCCCCCCCCCCCCCCCCCCCCCCACATCCAAGTCTTGGCTCTACATTGCAACCTGTAAGTTCCCCTTACCTCTTTGTCGTTCCTTCTTTTTATACCATATTTTGTTTTTGTTTTCACGATGACTCACTTTTTCTTTGATCATCTTAACTTTTTAGTTCTGACTAAACGCCTCATTTCTAATCATGTCTTGGCTTCGCCGATTCCAAAATCCTTACAAGCATTTCCCAACAATTTATGCACCACAGAGAAGCCGCTGGCAGAGACAAGGGACACGTGACGCGTACCCAACCCTTAAGATTAAGGATGCTTACGTGAGCACTGGCTACGTGCGCACTGTGAGCACTGGCTACGTTACAAACCCTCTTTGGCTCACAGAAAAGCACAATTCTCTGAACTTACATAATGATATCCAAACTCACAACAAATGCTATATTGAACATCAAATTTATATATCAGTCATCCTATTCAGTGAACGTGCGTGACCCAGGCTTTTAAAATGCGTCTCGCTAAACGCTTAAAACCATTCCTAGTAGTACACTATGACTCCTTCCATCTTATATAATAACAAGCTTGTAAGGAAGAGAAATATAAAAATAGCAGCCAGCCAGCAATACAGCCCAGTGTTGTTATCATTACGACTATTTTTAGTGTTTAATGACAGGTATAGCCCACCTGTAATCATACACTGAAACATGCAGCTGACGGAAAAACAAGACCGGAAGTTACCACATCGACTTAAAGGAGTTACGTGATATGATGTAATCGGATGCAGAGCGAAAGTGCGCGTTAAGAACCGGTTGGCCCAGTGACGGCAGTCGTTGTGCTTTGGTTAAATCGCAGGTTCAGTTCAAGAGGATGGCGTTCACTGCTTTTGATATTGTTACTATTGTTGATACTTCACGACGGGTTGCTGCAGATAACATTGTATCGATCCTTCTATCTTTATGTTTAAGCCTACTTCTCTATAATATGTCTGCTTGTCAATCTATCTCGGTAATACATGCGTATCTGTATTAATTCTCTATCCATCCATCCATCCACCTAATTTGTCTGTCCCAGTGGCTTTCATGTTCAGGTTTCTTCATCTACGTCTATCCACTTTCCATCTTTCTTTCGTGATTCCAACACATCTTTGAGCATATTTTTTCTCCCATCCTCTCTCCGCCAGAGACATACAACATCTGCATCCTTTCATACCCTATAGATCTCATCCACTCATCCATCCATCTATCCATCCGTTTTCTCCTTTTTCCATTATCTCTTTACTGCCATATTTCCCTCAGACTGGTCGACCCCCTTCTATAATATATGTTACGTCTGTTTATAAATTACGCCCCTCCTCCGACTCACTGACGTGGTTTCTTTATTTAGCCGCCCACCCAGTTATGTCTTATTTCAAACGACACTAAAATAGAGGTAACTTCTGATCGACCGTGCGCTGAAATAGTTCGTGCAATTATTACGGAGGGAAAAAGAGCGTTTTCATCCTTGAGAAAAAAAAAAAAGCAGTTGTGGTAAAGGAAAGCATGATTTTCTGCAGCTTCACAGCGCGACTAAGGTCAACCGTGCCGCCTCGTCGGCGAAGTCTACGTCATATCAGCTCCCGTTTTCGCGAAGGTGACGTCAAAATAGTATTTCTTTAAGAGAACACGGCAGATATATATGTATATTCTTGCAAATTCAAGGTAAGACTGTACATTCTCGTTTGGATAGTCACAAGGTATGCAGGTGAGAAGGAAATGTGGCATGCATGTTTTGATAGGATTCAGCGAGTAAAATGCTCCGTCAACG
Source organism: Peronia verruculata (assembly GCA_038406235.1). Classification (NCBI taxonomy): domain Eukaryota; kingdom Metazoa; phylum Mollusca; class Gastropoda; order Systellommatophora; family Onchidiidae; genus Peronia; species Peronia verruculata. Next base: position 1,822 of record JBCAUA010074888.1, read on the forward strand.
ATGTAGATCAATCCAAAGTCTGCTTAGAGCTATTTCATATTCGAAGATCGGTGCACTGTGCTCAATAACAGCACAATATTATTTGCTTTAAGTTCACGTTTAAGGTAAAGTGTGTTTACTGTTTACTGTCTGCATACTGTTTGTGTGATACGCCAGTGTTTTACTGTGTATATCATGCTCAGGCTGCTTAATTGATTTGAACCTTCTTCCGTAATGCCATGCACGTCTTCAGCAATAATGCTATCTGCAGCCTAGAGAATGGAAGCTTTTCAATGTTTTTCTTGTCGCCATGGCGATGACATCATTCTGAAAGTGAACGGGACCAGTTTTGCGTTTTCCTACGACAGCCTCGCGTCTGGCTATTATTCGCTTTGTGCATGAAAAAAAAGAGAGAAAAAATGCTTTGCGTTTGCCTGAGAGAAAGAAAGAAAGAAAGAAAGAAAGAAATAAATAAAGAAAGAAAGAAAGAAAGAAAGAAAGAAAGAAAGAAAAAAAAAAAGAAAGAAAGAAAGATAGATGTAGTCTGGCCTTTGCACAAATCATGTGATTACTATCTCTGTAATTCGAAAACCTAACAACTTTTGCGGTGATAATTTCAAAATGGAATTTTCAATAAAAAAAGGAAAAAATAAAAAATAAACGGAAGCACAGCCTAATGATCTGCATTACGTCCTGCATCTTCCAACCACCTCAAGGCGGTTATCTCACTTAAGATATGGGATCAATCAAAACAACGGCGAGGTTTCAATAATTAATCACCTCTCCACCCCCCCCCCCCCACCCCCCCCCCTTCCGTGTTAACGGCACGGCACTGACTGCTCACTCCACACAAGGAAGTGCGTGCCAACAGAGTACAGAGAATGCACTGCACAAGAGGAGAGTTGTATAATTATTGATGTGAACGCTAAAACAAACACAACACGACCGCGAAACCTTTCGCAATCCGCCTTTGACATTGCAGCAATATTGCCTGATTGATACACAACTTTCTTTTTTAACGAAAACGAAGATACTGCGGCTGATGTCGATTGTTTACTGCTTGGACCATCGAACTCAGGACCGAAAGTTCCTGGCCCCGACATTATATCCTGGGAAAGATAATCTGACTTGATGCGGGTTAAAATGGTTCCCCAATTGTATCAGGCAGTGAATGATGATTTGACTGGACACGATTAGAGTCCCTGCCACCTTTTATACTTCACTGAAAGTTCATAACGTCTGAAAGTGTCTTCAGTGTTGGCTTGTCGGGAGTAACAATAGATTGTAAAGCGCTTTGAGTCGGCACTGCACGGAGCGCTAACTAAATGCTCCTTGTTTATTATTAATGCGACGTCTGATCTCTACTGCTACAACGTGCTTCTCATGAGACAGAATGTCAAACAAGAGGAAGTTCGATCAAGCAGTACATCGATCTACAGCTCGTAGTTGTACAGGTGGTACCACTTTATACATACAGCGTAATACAGTGAACATATAACTACGCCTTTCTCTAATGATCGATGACATGTGACGTTCCGTAATACGACAGACGAAGTTGCAAGCCATGATAATTAGGTTACATAGATCTTTATCACATACAGGAGGTCAATTGGATTTCTCCTTCATAGTAACACGATAGGCGTCACTGAATATAAAAAGGATGTCGGACATCATTTCCTCTTCAAAATTATAACCTACAAGCAAATACCGCGTGATCTTATACAGCGAGTTCTAGACTTCCCCTTATCCAGTTCATGCATTACGACAATTTGATCCACAATTAATATAATTATAGTTATGCTACATACATCACAGACATTTTCATCGCACTGTGCAGCCGAATGTTGGTGAAACTAAATCATTATTTGAGTGCACATCTTTCAGTACTAGTGTCCTCCGATGGATCCAACAGAACTCGCCGCCGATTTCATTCAGTCACTTTCCAAGCTCTTCTCTTCTCATGCACAATTGTCAGTTGAATCGAGAAAAATCTTGCGCGCAGAAATGAAAATTTTGGCAACTCGGTGGAAAAACTAAACATTGAAAAAGCGTAGACGTATCTATCAGTTTCTGTACCTGGAGTGATCACCATTTCTTAAGTTACTATCAGGATGGCGTACTCTTCGCCTCCCACATCTCCTTCATGCTGACTGATGTTCCATCGATAATTTCCTTGCGAAATTACCAAGGAATTTGATTTACCACAATCAAGTGGAAGTTAATTAATGCTGAGTGTAAATTCGGTACAGTGATGATAGCACTGGCGGGTTTTTTTCTTCACGCTTAATTTTAAAGATGAAATGTGAAGGGTTTATGTGTGAAGGATAATTCATTTAGTTCCTCAGTTAATTGTTTGGTTAGTTAGTTGTTAAATTAGACGGCAAAACACTTAGTGTGTCAGTTAGTTTACTAGATAGTTATATTAGTTGCTCAATTAATTGGTTAGTTACTTGTTTGGTTAGGTAGGCAACTAGTTGGTTAGTAAGCTATTTATTTCACTAGCAAGATTTTCTCCTATTTACAGGGACTTATTTATTAACCTACGTACTTACTTATTTACTTACTTAGTTAGTTCCTATCTTTTCTCTTAATTACTTATTTAAATTGGTTCACTGGCTTTAAAATAAGGAGTGTTAACCAGGCATGTTAATATAATGGGTAAAACAGTAATAAGAAAACTAAGAAATGATGCAGATAAGCAAATTTAAAATGGAATGCAGTGCAATGACATTCACTGCTTCCCATTCTAAATTTGCTTTTCTGCACTACGCCTTAGTTACCTAATTACTACTGCTATATTTGCTAGCACTTACTTACATAGCTGCTTACTGCAGCCTCTTTCATTTGGCACCAGTCTTTTCAAATCCATTCGCCACTCATCTATTCCCACCCCCCCACCCCCCCCCGCCCCTCTGATCTCTTCAACATCCAAATATTCCATGCTTTCGACCGTAATCACTTTGAGAACCATTATTTCGGTCCATTTTCTTCAGCTGATTCCATTACCACGGGTTGGTCATCAGTCTCGCTCTGCTACCACAGACCACATAACCTTAGGGCAGGAATTAGACCATCATCCCTGACAATGGTCATATTGCATTGCGCCCTCATTATTTCCATCACATGACTCCCTCTGTCTTTCATTCCACTTTCTCCTCCTCTTGGACTCCCTCTCTCGGGAAGGGGGGGGGGGGAGAAATTGGGTCATAATTTGTAGCCAATTTGAAACACGCTTTTCATCGCCGTTAACTTACTGCCTCACCTATTTAACTACAACATTCCTCAAAATTAAACGACAATCTACTGCATTGACTTCATTCTTTAAAAACACTGCATTCCGTTCATTATTTAATCGAATCTGGCTGAATTCAACCTTCGGAGACCAATAAAGTCGTTGTCTACATCATCGCTGATATTAAGTAAATGATCTGTTGGTTCTCCATGGTGCATCCATGCTGCGTCATTGGGGCGAGGCCATTCAGGCGTTTGTGTTTTAAGTTCGGATTTCCGCGGCCCGTTGCAATAGCTCTATATTGCGTAAGCCTATATAAAATTACATGTTTATTGTGTATACAATCACACTGGGTGAGTACGAAAGAGAAAATGAGAAGGTTCAAAGACAGTCATTAAGAAATAGAGAAAGAAATAAAAACAGGAAAAGGGAAAGAATGAAAAAAAAAGAGAGAGAGAGAGAGAGAGAGAGAGAGAGAAAGAACGAGAGAAGACTGACTCGCGGGGAGCGTGCAATGCCAAAGAAAATGCTTTGGGCAAAGATATCCTTGGTGAGACAAAGAAAGAAAGACAGACATCTGAAGGGGGGGGGGGGGGAAGTCCGACAGTCACCGCAACTTACAGGCGGGAAGAAGAAAAAAAAAGAGGGAGAGAGAGAGAGAGAGAGAGAGAGAGAGGAGAGAAGGGAGGTGGGGGATGTAGAGAAATTAAAATGGAGGTGAAATGAAACCCCCAAAGGTCCGCCTGACACGACTAATCTCCTTCCTATCGAGGGTCTGATTTAACGTCAAGTGCTCACGAAGAGGCCACAGACATCTTAGGATTACCCTCTACGGCTTCATAATCCTTCTGTCAGCCCCGTCGCTCCCCTCCATGCCGTCTTTTCTCCAAGTCCCATCGCCACTCTCTCTAGCCACAGATGGAATATATTCAGTGAAGATATTGAAGAAACACTGTTTCGCTGTCTCCTCCCTCCCACACACACACACATTTTCTCACCCTCATTTTCGAACACTATCTCAAGAGCTTTATTATCACTCTCTGTAGCTACGGATGAAAAATATTCGGCAACAGATACCGGTTCAACTGGTTCTTCTAAAAATATTTTTCCTCCTATTTTTCGTTACCAGTTACACATTCCGCACGTACCTCTCCCTCTCCTCTTTCGGTCAAATTGCTCTTCCCTTTCGTTCTCTCTCTCTCTCTCTCTCCAGGTCCCTCCTTAAAAGCCTCTATCCTCATCCCCCCCACCTCCTTTCAGAAGCTAATATTCAAATAATTATTTCCGGACACATTTTCTTTTTTCTGTCTCTCTCTCTATATATATCTCTTACTCTTCTTGTTGTTTTCTTTTGTCTCCCTCTCATGCTTATTTGTGCCGACATGATGCGCTTTGTAAAGCAGTTCTACATACAATAAAGGCAGTTTTGTTGGGCAGAAATCAGATGGCTAAATCAGGAAATTAGATTACAGTAGAGCAAACAGCCGTAATTATCACATTGTTGAGGTGGACAAGGTACGAACAGACAGCTAATGGGTCCGCAATTACGCGAAGTGAACAGCTCATCTGTTGCATTACGACATGAGATGTAAAGTTAGAATTCACAAACTAGATTTAGAATTACAAACACTGAGAGATATAATTGAGACAAGCCTGTTTCTGGATCCCCTCGTCTGTGTTTTAGTTCAATAAGTGTTCAATTATCCCGTGAGGAGTATAGAGAATTAATTAAATTGCAAAGACGTGGAACAACAGAAATCTAAATTAAACTGGAGCGAAAGAAGCAAGGATGAAAAAAGGAGGGAAAGCTTAAGAAGAAATGAAAGAGGAAAAGGAAGGAGCAGTTGGAAAGAGGGAACGAACGAAGGAAAAAGTTGAAACGAGAAGATGAAAGACAATCCCAATGCACAGACAAAAAGAAAAGAAAAAAGAAAAAAAAAAAAAAGAAGAAATAGCCGGTAGGAAAGCAAAACAAGAGAGGAAGAGAAAAAGAGAGGGCGGGGCATTTTCCGGCTGGAATGGCCATATAATTAAGTAAGTAAATAATAGATGAGCGTCCCTTCGAAATTAGCAACGCCTGGAGCGCCATGGTTCTTTACCGCTCCACCATCACGATGTAGTCCCCAGCATGCTACATGGTACTGGTGAGCAGGGCGGGTTCTCCACCAACACAAGCCACTAGCCTCACACGCTGTTACAGATCTATCAGCTGTCAAAACAGTGGTTATCATTACATAACATATTACCCTAAATAAGCATTTTTTAATTTTTTTTTTTTTTTTCAGTTTTAGCCACCCTAAAGGGAAGGGCATATATTCCATACTATGATTTTAAGTCCATAGTTCTTAAGAGCTGCACTCCGTCATACAAGTACCTTAGATTTCCTTATCTTATCTCTCTATCATACTGAGCTTTTCTGGATAATGAACCATTTTGAAACTGATAAACTTATTCCTCACCTAAAGCAGCAGCCGTTTTCAGATTCGGTACAGCACCTCAGTGACAGTGACAGAGTACCTTTTAAAAGCCTTTGCTGTGGAGTTCCTTATTTTTCCCTTTTACTTAGCCTGTCTTGTCTATGAATGACGTACATCACTCTGGGGTTATAGCAGCTGAATGGGTGGTAACCATCTATTGCTGTGTCCCGATCGTGACAGCTTAGAGGAGGTAATCCTGTCTGATGAGGACTCGCCTAGAACAATCATGGTTTGGGCGCGGGTGCGAAAACCGATAGGGCCGAATGCTAGAGGAAATCAGCCAGAGAGGTTTAAAGTCTTTCTGCTTGCGATGAACTAGCTCCGTCTGGGGTTATTAATTATGAGCCTTTCATAACGTCTACATGTACTGATTAATGTGACATATCTTGGGCTATTGGATAGTTCAGCACAATCTTCTCCAAAGAGGTATTCGGTTTGAAATTTTCTTCTCATAGATGGGTTGCCAAAACAAGGCTTAAGAGCCCCGTTCTTTATTCAATCTGGTGCCTGAAAACTCCGGGCTGAGAGAAGGATCAAAACGCTTCCTTCTCTTCGCAAAAAAGACGCACACCTTGATCTAGAGTGGTTTATTCGTAAAACAAGGAATATAATGATTTTAAAGGACAAGAATTAAATGAATATGCATCGCGTAGCAGCACACACACTATGTGTGCGTGCATGTCTGTGTGTGTGAGCATTTTGCCTGTATTGCATAAGCGTGTGTCTGTACGTGTGTGTGTGTGTGTATGTGTGTGTGTGTGTGTGTTTTCCTAGCCATCTGTATTTATTGTCCAATTCTGATACAGATGAGTGAATGAAGAGGAGATTGGGAGAGAGAAAGAGAAAGACAGAATGACAGAAAGCGAGGTTGATATAAAGACAGACAGCATGAGAGGGAGAGAGGAGAATGAGATAAATTCGACCGGATGAGCGAAAAAAAAAAAAGAAAACAGATTAGATCTATAGAGGAAAAAAAAAAATTAAGCATAGAGAGAAGAAAAATCCCAACCCAAGATAAAGAGAGTAAGACTTACTAAGAGCGAGAGCGCTGGGGATACAAAATTAATGAATAAACAGAGACAGCAAAATTGACTTCCGAGTCACGCATACTTAATGACCTGTAAACGTATACACTTAGCAACAACACTAGGCCTTTTTCAATGGAGAGCCGGCGGATTCTCTCATAAATGAGACAGGGCCTTCGCCTCTTGCGCTGCAAATCAGGATCAATAGTCCGTGTTCTGTGAGGTCTCCACAAGCATTATGTGATAAATGAGAACGCAAAAAAGGGCGTGACTACGCTACACTGTGTAGAACTAACTCGATTTGTCTGAGAGAATTGAACAGAAAAATGTATCGCCTGTTAACTTAATGAAGGCAAAACGACGAGACAAGTGCCGAGCGAAGACTCCATTGCCATGGAATTCAATTCAGATATCTTGATAAAACATGAACTGACCTGAACAAATAATGGATTTAAGGATAGATGGATGGACGGATGGATAGATAGATGGATGGATGGATGGATGGATGGATGGTTGGATGGATGGACGACAGACAAAGGAACTAAATGTTACAGAGACTATAAATCAATAATTTCAATAGAATTATCTTGAGCGGTTGCCAACTGTTGAGACATCTCGCACTAAATACAAAGAGGACCGTTCGTTTTTTGCCATCACATGAGAAGGCTAGAAAACAGATTTCTAAAAGAGAGATTGAATTTTCCCACTGAAGTTCTAAAACACTAGCCCGTTTGTCGAGTTCTCCAGCAACAACTTTCCCGTCAGTACTTCCGAGAGTTACCGTCTCCCTAAGAAATTCAGATGGCCTCAGTGTATCAAACTGAGATCTGGGCGTCCCTTCCGTTCAAGTTCACCAACCACCCCTTATCTGTGCTATGCTAGCGGGTCCTCCAGAGTGGACTATGGGTTCGGAGCCCCACAAACAGGGCAGATTCCTGAGCTATCTATTATTGATTTGAGAGTCTCCTTGGGTTCCTTGCAACGCGATGGGACGGAGGATCCATTATTTAAAAGGGCGGTTTTGTTTCCACATGGTCAATAATCGACAATATTCGGCCTAAAAAGAGGAATAGACAAAACAAACGGCCAGACAAAAACAAAACAAAACAAACAAAAACACAATTACATTAGAAAGATGACATGACGGGAGGGAGGATGTATAAATAGATAGCAGGATTAACGGGGTGGAAGGATGGATGAATAGCTAAATACATATAAGTACATAAAGTGTAGCGTAGAGAAACACAACTAAAAAATTATATATATATATATATATATATATATATATATGACGAAATATACATTATATACATATATATGACGAAAATGCAAAGGGTACTAATTGAAGGGGGACGCAGTGGCTCAATCGGTATGGCGTCTGCTCATGGAGCGGTCAGGATCGACTCACGGGTTCTGCATCGAGGGATGACAGGACACGAAGATCGAAAACCCGCATTTTTTCACTGACTCAACGGTCCCCTGGCTTCCTGTGGGTAGGGAAGCCCGACGTCTAGCCTTCTCGGATAAGGGCGAATATATTTCGGAGGTCCCGTGTGTACGTTACGCAAGTTAAAGAACCCTTGGCAGTTGAAAATCGATATAAGAGTAGGCCTGAGTGCCGCTGTCCGGACAAAATTTCCAAATTCCAAATTTCTACGCACAAAATTTCCCAGCAATAATTGGCAACTTCTAAAAGCCGAGATAATCCTATCTCTTAGGATTGAAAGGCTTAGGAAAAAACAACTTCCACCTCTCCCAAAGGAACACGACTCGGATTTAAAACTTGATAGCTATTTTGAGAAATTCAGATAATGAGACAGACTGAATAAGTCTGGTTAGACTTCGAGACTACAAAGTCTGGCTAGCCATGGCCATAAATAAAATGTAACACTAACGCTTGACCCGAAAAGGAGACTAAAAGAAGGCCTTCTGAAATTTACCAAATAGGCCCAACTAGGCCTACTCGTACGTGTGTGGGCGCTTAACTTAAATTAAAAGGAAGGACTTTGGAAATTGACCACACAGGGAGGGGGGGGGGTGGACGCAGTGGCTCTGTGGTTTGACGTCTGCTCTCAGAGAAAACAAGCCTGGGTAGACTCGTGGGTCCCATCGGGGGATGGATGGACACGAAGATCGAAAACCCGCATTTTTTTAAGTAGCGGTCCCCTGGCTTCCTGTGGGTAAAGCCGGTTTCACATATGTATGTAGCGGTGTGCGGCAAACGGCACGGCGACGGCACGGTGGCGTTTTCGCGGAAGTTGCGTTCACATGTTTGAGGTGTTTGTGAGCAAAAGTGTATCCGGTGTGTTGTAGTAGGGTTGTGTGTTTCATTCCTTTCACCTTAATATGGTGGGGCAGCAATTAATATTATCTCTTCTTGCTGAAG
>JBCAUA010074899.1:0-10920 GCA_038406235.1 Peronia verruculata
AATCCTTTAAGATTTTTGGCTCCATTTACCCCCCCCCCCCCATCATTTTGAGTCACTGAAATATACCGAAATTTGACAATTCATGTTTACCTTGAGTCGGTGACCATTCTTCCATTGGTAGGTTGACTTCACCCCTTTGACTCCGACCCACTTTGCCTATTGTTTACAAAAAATAAATAAATAAATAAATAAATAATAAAAACATAAAAATGAATAAATCTCATGGCCTTTGAATTCTATCCCTCATATTGATCTGCAACTCCCCTACCCCTTGACCATGCAATATTTTAATATTTGCACGTTCGACGTACTAACTGTTAAATTTCTTAAGACATTGGACCCCAAACTTTTGACCATTAGGATTTGTAACTTCTTGATATTTAACATTTGACTGACAGAGTCTTTGAGTTTTGACCTTTTGGCCCTCGCCCTCTGACCGTTTGATTTCTGTCCCCCAACAGATGCAAGAACTGCAGAATGACAATGACAAACTGCGGCGAGAAGTGTCCAAGCTCATGACCTCGATTGCCCAGACGGTTGACTTTGAGAGCTCTTCCAAGAAAAATGTCTCTTCCGCGGGCAAGGAATTCTTGGGTGAGTACACTTGAGGTTATGTTTTTTTCGGAAGGGAGAAGTGGAAGCAGGGGAGGGAAAAGAGGATGGGATGGGATAAATGACTGGATAGATGGTCTGGTTCTCTTTACATCATCTATCTTTGTCACTCTTTTGGATTTTTTTTTCTGGCCCCGGCTGTGTGTGTGCGACACAATGTTTGTATGTGTGGCACAATATTTGTTTGTGACATGTTTGTGTGACATGTTTGTGTGTGTGACCCGATGTTTGCAGGTGTGACACAGATTTTGTATGTGTGACATGATGTTTGTGTGTGACACGATATTTATATGTGTGACACAGTTTTTGTATGTGTGACATGATATTTATGTGATATGATGTTTGTATGTGACCCGATGTTTGTAGGTGTGACACAGTTTTTGTATGTGTGACATGATGTTTGTGTGTGACACGATGTTTATATGTGTGACACAGTTTTTGTATGTGTGACATGATGTTTGTGTGTGACATGATGTTTATACGTGTGACACAGTTTTTGTATGTGTGACATGATGTTTGTATGTGACACAATGTTTGTGTGTGACACGATGTTTGTGTCACATGTGTAGCTATTTGAGCTGTCAGCATATCCAGGCAAGTCAGACCATCGTTTTGTTGTCAGTTGTTCCCACTGCTGCTTAGTGTCTTACTTGGAAAAAGAAGTAGAGGAAGAAGATGATGATGATGATGAAAATGAAGAAGAAGAAGAAGAAGAAAGAAAGAAAGAAGATGAGAAAAAAGAAGAAACAGTTGAAAAAGAAGAAAGAAAAATGTAGGCAGTAAAAAGAAAGAAGAAAGAAAGGAAGAAAGGAAGAAAGAAAGAAAGAAAGAAAGAAAGAAAATCTAACTGAAAACTTTAAGATGAGAGAACAGAAAAAAAAAAAGAATGAAGAAAAAGAAGAGAGTGGTATGAGAAGAAAAAAGGCGACGAAGTAGAAGACACGAAGGAGAAAAAAGAAAGCTGAAAATGTTAAACAATGCTCTCTTCTTCTTCTTACAGACATGAGCATATCCTAAAAAAGAAAACAGATTAAGAAGCAAAAAGAATGACCAAAGTATGCGTTTCTATTCTTCATTTTTCAATGTATGGGCAAATCCTTGAAAACGTGATTTGACTCAGAGAATTGTTGGATCCCTTTTTTTTTGTTCCTGGCACGATGTGCTCCTTCAGATCAAGAGATTCAGGCGATTTTTCCAGAGGACAGCGAAGTGTGGCAAGGTAGTTTTCTTCCCTTAGCATGATGGCCTCCTCTTTGCTCCGCTGCTGGCATGAGTTGCCTTTCCATGAGTTGTCTTTCTTGAATTACTTCCTAAGGGTGCAAACACACTGCATCCGTCTACTCCGACCCACTTCGGCCTCCGCTCCGTCTGATTTAACCAGTCACGTCACTCCCCTCCAGTCTCCAAGATAAAGAAATGGACTTTATAACCTTATATTTTGCTCTGTCTGTGACAATTTGCATTCTCCGTGACAGAGAGAACTATAACACTATACTTTGCTTTGTCCCTGACAGATAGAGCTATAGCATTATACTTTGCTTTGTCCGTAACAGAGCGAACTATATCTTTATACTTTATATATACTTTGCTTTGATAGAGAGATCTATAATATTATACTTTGCGTTGTCTGTGACAGAAAGAATTATAGCATTATACTTTGCTTTTTTCTTTGACAGAGTGAAGTATAACATTATATTTTGCGTAGTCCGTGACAGAACGAACTATGACATTATACTTTTACTTTGCATTGTCTGTGACAGAAAGCACTGTAACCTTATACTTCGCTTTCCTCTATTACAGAGTGAATTATAACATTATAACTTAGCTTTCTATAAGACAATGAAAACATATTGTTGTGTTACTGTTTTGCCGGCCAGTCTCTTAATCAATTGAGCCTGGTTATGGTTTTTATAAGCTTTTCTACCTCCTGTTTCATCTCAGCTGTCCACAACCGTGGTAAAAAAATAACATAACACTGCTGTGTTATGTGATTCGATTTGAGCCTGCCCGTTTTCTTTACACTTTTATAGTGTTAATATTTATTGTTGGGGACTGACGAGACGTCAGTGGATACGTCACAATTAGACGGAGCTACGTTTGAAACGGGTCGGAAACGGATGTAGTGTGTATGCACGCTGACTTCCTGACCAGAGCCAGTGAAACTACCCAGGATGGATGTGAAATGTTACTTGACACTAATTTGATTCCCCAGTCTTTCTCCGAGTTGTTTCAACACTGACTGTGTTACTGTTCCCTAACTACTCCTCTCGTCTCTCTCTCTCTCTCTCTCTGCCTGCCTCTCCCGCTCCTCTTGTCTCTTCTCACACCTATGGACCTTTCTCTCTATTTTCCTCTCCTCTCTCTTTCTCCCTGCTCTCCAAATGTCACCTTACTGCCTCCCCCTCCCCCCCCCTTCTCCTCCCACACCTATTGAATTTCGCTCTGTTTATCTGTCTCGCTCTGCTCTCTACGTGCCACCTTGCTCGTTCTTTGTCTCTATATCTCTCCCCTTCTCTCTCTTCTCTGACACGTATGAATCTTTCTTTCTGTTTATCTCTCTCTGCTCTCCAAATGCCACCTTGCTCCCCACCTTTCTCCTCCCACACCTATGGACCTTTCTTTCTCTACATCTGTCTCTCTCTCAGATTTCTGTCTTTCTATGTCTCTATCTCTCTCTCTCCCTCTCTCTTTTCTCCCACACCTGTGGATCTGTCTCTCTCTCTTCTTTCTCTCTCTCTGCTCTCCAAATACCACTTTGCTCTCCTTCTTTTCTCTCGCTCCCTCCCCTCTCTCTCTCTTTCTTAATTTTTCTCTCCTTTCTCAATTGCACCTCTCTCTTTCTCTCTTCCTCCATCTTACTCCCCAAATCCTCCCTCCCCCATTATCCTTTTCTCTCTCTTTTTTTTTTCCTTTAGTCCTGTAAGTTTTCAGGGGTGATGCATCTCTTACTCAACTCCTTTTGTTTCTCTTTTGCTAAAATTTCCCGGAATGTTCTTCAGTTTCGTTTTCTACCACAGATTCCTGATCTTGAATGTGGATTATCTTACCCAGATGTGATGATCGGGGAAGGCGCTTTCCTTCTGGCATGTTCCCCCCTCGCCATTTTCTCTCCCTCTCTCGCTCTTTCTCTCACGCTCTTCTTAATAGGTGTTTGACTTCTTGTCTAAGGGTACAAACACGCTACACCAGTCTCCGCTCTGCCTCAGGCTCGACTCTGTCTAATTATCCAGTAACGTCACTGCCGTCTCCACAGTAAAAAGGGAAACTATTAAGGTTCAAACATAACTCACTTGTCTGCGGTTCCGTGTCCTGCGCGAAATATAGAATTTACTGTGTTCATTTCTTATTTTGGAGACGGGGCGTAACGTCAATGGAAATCTCTGTATAAGTCAGTCCACGGAGTCGATATGGAAGCGGTTCGGAGAAGAATGTAGTGTGTTTGTGTCCTTAGACTGTTTAACCTTGGTTCTGTGCATTCATGCTCTCTTATGAAGGGGTCATTTCCAAGTCTTGCCCAGGGCAGTTGCTCTTTCTCCCCCCCCCCCCTTCCTTTAAGAAAAGGTTATTCTGAAATTCTTAAGGAATTGAAATAGCCACGATTGCTGAAAAGAATGGACTCTGTCTGCCTCTGTGTGTTTTTGACCGTCTGTCTGTGATATTTGTATGTGTGAGCGTGTATTCACTGTATGTGCGTCTGTGAGTTTGTGTATGTCAGCATGTGTGAGCATTTATATGTGTCTGTGTCTTTCACTGCATGTTCATTTTGTTTGTTTGTTTGTTTGTTTTTTTCAATCAACCAAAATACTATCCTCTATAAGGGACATAAGATATAGATCAATTTTATAAAGAAAAGAAAAAAAAAAAAAAAAAAGCAGCAACAAAAATTACAACACTATTATTCGTTTTTATTTGAAACATGAGAGTTATAAAAAACGTGTGGGAACAAAGCTTTAATGTAAGCAACAAAAATATACAAGTACATAATGGATTCTCCAGAGTTTAAATCCGTTTACAAAATTGCAAGGGTGATATTTTCCATTTTTTTTTTTTTTTTGATGCATGGCTTCGTAAAATTTGTTTTGTAGGCTGAGCATCTGGCATTCAGAATGGATGGATTTTTTCCCTCCAACACGCCATTTGGATTGTCTCCCATGAGAACCATCCTCATGGTTACCTCCTCTTGCTCTTTTCTTCGCCTTTTTTGTTTGTTTGTTTGTTTTTACTTCCTGCTCCATGCATCATGTTTCTTTGTCTCTTCCTCTCTCACTCGCAGGCGCTTTTTCTTTTCTTCTTTCTTTCTTATTTATTTTTATTATTATTATTTTTTATTGTCGATGTTATTATTATTTTTTGCATGAACTATTGGCATATATATCCTGCTGTTTGAGTTCAGAATTTGTACATAGAACGTTGATATTACTGATGATGATGATGATGATGATATGTTTACTTTGTTGCCCTGAAGAAGGACCAAGTTGGTCCGAAAATTTGGCGATTCAACATCAAGAATTTATTTATAAGTGTTATTTGCTTTTTTCAATTTTTCTTCTAAGTTATTGTGTTAGTTGCCGGTTGGACAGTCTTTTTCTATTTTATTAAATGATGATGATGATGATGATGATAGAAGTATTAATAATACAGCGATGATGATAAGGACAATAGTGATGATAATATGGAAAATTTCATAATATATGTATATTATGTTGATATTATTATCATGCATCATTTATTTACATGAGGCAGGACACAATGTAATCGGGCTCTCGTCAAACTGATGGCAATGGGATAAATCCTGTGTTCTCAACAGTGAATGAATTTTTAACATTTGTTTTTCTTCTCATAACCCTTCTAGATCTAGACTATATCAATCTAAAAACGCATCAGCAAAAGTGGTGGATCATTTTTTTCCCACTAAATTCAGCTGTAACAACAAGTTTTCAATTGCAAATATCTCGACGTGCACTTAAGGTAGAACAAAACTATTTTCACACATAGAAAGGGAAATGAACAATCTTCACAGTGATATCAATAACTTCACATGCTCCAAATTTGACGAGAGCCTGATTTCATTGTGTCGTATCTCATATGTTTATAGCCTTTGTTTGAAAATAACTACTATCACTTACACATAACTAATAGATTTGTTCAGACCAAGCAAAAGGCTGGAAATCCCGGTGTCTATTTTTAGCAGGGGGTACAAACACTCCAAACTGTTCACAAGTTTGCCTCATTTTTTGGTTTGACCATACTATGGTGCGTAGGAAATGCATGGCTAAAACTTAACTGTGAGCCTGTTGAACTTAATTGCTTTCCAAATAATAATGGTAATGAATAGTGTTAATGATTTAATGGCATACTTCCGGCGTCGGGTTTTTCCCGAAATCATGTGTTCTACTATTCTTGTGGGATTTAGCGGTGGAGGACAACACGCATAAGTGACTGTTCTATTTTTAGCAGGGGTTACAAACACTCCGCCGGGGATTTCCAGGTCTGTGCTTAGTAGAATATGAACTAATGGCGTGAATGAGCCAAGAACCACCACTCGTGTGCTGACTAACCTCTGATATCTGTATATTTTATCTCCCCTTCTTTTCGTCTCCTGCCCCACTCTGCGGATTCCTAATCATCCTCTTTCTGGACCTCCACACTCCTTTCTTCTCCTCCTGCTCTCTCCTCTCTTGACCTTGACCTTGACCCAGAATCCACGGACCAGGTGGACAAGCAACTGTCGACCTTCAAGGGTGAGATGTTCACAGTCGTTCTCTCGAGTTGCCACCAGAGACTGTTACAGTGTGCACAACTTCTCTCCGCCCCCCCTCCCTCTTTCCTGCCTATCTCTGAAGATTCTTCGCATACGTTATCCCCCCCTTTCCAAGTCATAATTTAAAAAAAAAAAAAAAACTTCACTGGTAGGTAGGAAATGTACTGAAACTATAACAACATAATTTACTGTCAGTTACAGCCTGTTCCATGGATTCTAGAATAGACCATTTGAATAAAGTCTAAAGATGTTCCTTGTTAGGTAATCTACCCCATGGTTCCAAGAATTGACACATTTGAACAAAGTCTAAAGATGTGTACTTGTTAGGTAATCTACCCCATGGATTCCAGAATAGACAAATAATTTGAGCAAAGTCGAAAGACACCAGGTAATCTTCCTCATGGATTCAAGACTAGACAAAGTTTAACAAAGTCTTAAGATGTTAGGTAATCTACCCCATGGGTTCAAGAGTAGACAGATTTGAATAAAGTCTAAAGATTTCAGGCAATCTACCCCATGGATTCAAGATAAGAAAATTTGAAGAGAGTCCTAAAAATGTCAGGTATTCTTCTGTCCCATGGATTCAAGATTAAACAAATAATTTGAAGAAAATCTAGAGGTATCAGGTAAACTACTCTATGGACTCAAGACTTGGTGGACAGTTTTGAACATCATCTAGAGATGTCAGTTACTTAGCCTTCCTCGTGGATTCAAGAATAGACAAATTTGAACTTAGTCTAAGATGTAAGATAGCCTACCCCAATCACCCAAGGACAGCTCATTTGAAAACATTATGCCTCTGAATGTTCCATCTGCGGTTAGCAATTCCAGTTGACCTGTATGAACAGGAGATGCCTGGCTAATAATTCAGTTCAAAGAAAGAAATGGGTGTCAAATGCATCGCGAGCTCAGCTCTTTGTTATCTTATCTCCATTTTGGTCGATTTGGAGATATATATGTCATGTGAAAAAGGGATAGTAAATCTACTGTATACTGTAGTCATTTCACCGATCACTTGCCCAAACAGATATATTTTGAAACTCATTTTGTCCTATCTCCTATGTACAAAAGCCGTTTGCTGAACATATAACAGCAATTTAGGACGAATGATGAAAGGTTTGGATTTACACTGTTATGGAATATCTTAAATACAAAACTAATAAAACAATCAGACAAAGTGGAGAAATAACTAATGATGGGTTCATGAAACCGGGGAAAGACTAAATTATTTGAATTATTTTACTGAAAGTTGTTTACGTCTAACACTGAAGGAGAAGTCTCATGATCTCACCTTTAAGCCAACAGCTTCCATTTTGTGTACACCCAGATATAATTATATATAAATATCCTTCACACACCAGTCAGCCCCTGCCACCGTTTTAGCCTCACCTCGAATTTTGTGGTCTGGATTTTGTTCATTCCCATCCCAACCCTTTATAAAATAATATAATGTATGTAGTATGATGTGACATGATTAATACAATTTAACATCATATAATGTAATATAATGTAATATAATATAATATAATATAATAATATTGTATAATATAATATTATTAAGCGTAATGTGACATACATATGATTTAATATTATATACTTTGCATTAATTTAATTAGTTTAGTAATAATACAGCAATAATAATACCAATAATAATAATAATAATAAAAATATTAATGATAATAATGATAACAACGTTAGTGTCAGTGAAGAGCAAGAGACTCATAGACGTCTCCCTCACCAAAACACTCAGTCATACAGACATACACCCCCCCCCCCGTATGACACGTGGCCCCCTCCCTCGACCTTTTACCTCAAAACTGTCCCCAAAACGCTTCCATGACCTTTGGCATCGCCACTACCAGTTTATCAGACTTTTTTTTTTTTTTTACTTTTATGTGTGTGTGTGTCCCTCTTTTATCCGTGAGTGTGCAGTTTTCTCCTTGCTCGCCTCAGCGTACAAATGTTGATTCACCCTTACAGACATGTTGATACCCGCTTATGACCTAATGACCCTCCAATTTTTTGCATTGTTCGTCATAATGGATGTTATCAAACTTAGAGCAGCCATCAGAGAGTACAACTGAAGGCCAAGGTACATCAAGTTTTACTATCAAAATAATAATAGAGAGTTATATTGTAATTTTATAAAATAATAATAGAGAGTGTTTTTATAGTGCTTATATCCTCGTCCAGTACAGGCTCTGGGTGTTTTACAATCTGTTATTACCCCGACAGACCCAAAGAAGACACTCATTGACGCTCTCAGCTTCCTGGGAAGCATACAAGGCGGCTGCCTGTTAGGCGCGCAAATCCTTATCAATCTAACAATATCAATCACTGTCTATAGTCTGATACCCATTCAAACCTGGAATGAGTCAGGAAATGCCTATCCCAAGGACAAAATGCCTGGACCTATCAGGATTCGAACCCGGAACTTCAGTTAACAAGAAATTAAACACACACACACACACACAAAAATGCAACTCTTGTTTTCGTTTGTTATACCAAGGCACTAAAATACCACTAAAATGTTTACAAAGGCTCGCTCTTTTTTTCGAAGAAAATACGGAAACTTATGGGGTTGAGACAAACGTATTGTAGATTATATAAATTCACTGGGATTCATAGTTTAGAAATATGGAGGCAGTCATTGGGTTTTCTCGTTTAGACGAGACAGGTGTGCTTTGCACCTTCTAGCACCATCACGCGCTGATTGGCGCCATCAGGGGAAGTCACTAGAGTTATGTACAGGCACGACCAGTCAATGGATCCTCAATGTAATTGATTACATATTCTGAGCATACGTAGCCTCTTCATACGTAATAGATCTAGATCTGGTTATGTACAGTAAGAATGTGGCTTAGCTCAGTGTAGTAGACATCTCCTCTGTAAGTGTTGTATGCACTGTTTAGACCAAGAGAACGACACTCAGACCAGCGTTAATTACCATCTTTTGTGAAAATCCAATCCAGTCCAAAGGCACACTTATTTCTAGTCATTTATTTTATGTATTTATATATTGATTCATGTCTTGATTTATGTTTATTGGCTTATTATTTCTTTGTTTATTTAGTTAATTGTACATATATTTTTGTAACTGTTGTCTTTCCTTATTTCTTTTCAGGTACTCATTTCTATTTTATTTATTTATTTGTTTATCAGTTATTTAGACGTAAATTTATTAATGTAGATTTGGAACATACCCTTGGTCTTGAAATACATGTAACACTTTTCTCTGGCGTGTTAGACTAGTCAGACCTTTCGAAATGCAACGTTGTGAAATAGAATTGTTTTCACTCTGTGTATTTAAAAAAAAAAAAAAAGCTGTGATTAAAGGCGTTCACACAGTGTCGTGAAAGATAGCACATGTTAGCAAACGTTGTTATCTGTTACTATTGATGGCTTTTAGTCCGAAAATCCTAAAAGATGCTTCATGTTCTGTTTTGAGATTCAGAAAATAAGCAGAGAAACACGGTAGCTTCGTTTTTTCACTTTCCTGTAAATCATAATCATGTGTTGTGCAGGTGTGCGTTGCCTTTATCCTAAAGATGTCAAAAGCAGAGTTTCTATAATGATATGTTAATATTCTTAATTTAACTCAAAAAAGTGTCAGATGACGAATATTTGCTAATGATACATGTATTTGGCATCGACTTTCCAATGTACAGTATACAGTGTCCTTACAGTTTCTATAGAGTTAAGCTGAAACAACTCTATGAAATGGGCGTACCTAAAACAACTCTTTGAAATAGGCATATCAAGAACAGCTTTATGAAATAGGCATGAAAAAACATACTAAAAACAGCTTTATGAAGTAGGCATGTCAAAAACAACGTAAAATAGAATTCTTTGATGTAATTGTACAGTACAAAGCTGTCATTTTCTGATGAGATAGACCTACTTACATTTTTAGAAAATCTTCTTAGTTTAACTGTGACATTTCCTAGTTATAAGTAATAGTAACTTTACTTGCATTCTGTGTAATATATATATATTCAATGGCAAGATTCTTGTTTGTTTTTTTTTTTACAACCATTTAGGTATATGTATATCGCCATTTCTTGAACATCCAAAAGTATTGTTATGGAAAATGCTGAAATTCCCGCGGTTTCAACGAACATTTTTAGGGTTAAAGAATGTGCTTCATGCTTTAAGGTGATAAAGATGATTTGGGCACTAGTACATTAAAGGCAGTTTGAGAAGAAATTCGAGTGGAAAGTATTATGAGATTGTCTTTGACGAGATTGGTTCTCAGAATTAGAAGATCTCACGTATTCTGTCCACAGGCATAACATATTTTGCCCATTTTTGCTGCGGACAAAGAGCAAGAATATCAACCACAGCACTAAATATATGATTGTTAGTTTTGACTAGTATCAATACATAACCGGAATCTCTCTTAATAATGGAAATCGTGGTTATCTCTTCCTTAGTTTTACTTTTAGTGCTTCGGCTCACTTGGAGTCTTATAATGAGCCATTTTGACCGTCGGCGAAATTACTTCCCTTTGCCCAGTACAAGAGGTATAACACAAGCATGGTAAAGAA
>JBCAUA010074910.1:0-10920 GCA_038406235.1 Peronia verruculata
TTTGTCAACTTTGACGATGTAATACTGCTCTACCGGACATTTTATACACAAATAAAACATACCAGTTAGCAGTCAAAAATTTTCTCTTTTTGTTGGCAAGCTTATTTTTGATGCATAGGAATTCTGTTCACTTCATAATCCTTTTTAAAAAAGTGCAAACTTTCACTACACAAGTTTGCCGTGGCTTGCGGACACCGAGGTGTGACTGACCTTTTGAACCCGCTTGACTCGGCGGGTCGGCAGGAAACTAAAGTGCCAAAAATAGATTAGCGGAAGTTTGTTTTGTTAAAGGAAAACTTGGTTTGGCTTTTGATACTGTGTCTTTTGGGATAGAGGCTTAGAGGTAACGTCATAAATAAGAGCTCCAAAATGCGCCTCGTGGTAGGATTTGGACAGGCGCTTGAGCTGCAAAATATGGCTCCCGTTAGGGAATGTGTTAATAATTGTATTTGAGTGAATTATGTCATTTTCCATGTTCATATTCAGTTTCACTTTATTCTGTTGCCAATAAGTTTTTGAAACATTGGTGCTATTTAATTGCTAACTAAACTGGTCATAAAGGGAGGTACTTTATTTCTTTTACATGGTAGAATGAAAGAAGGATCCATATGTTTTTATATATCCACCCCTCAAAAAAAAAAAAGAAGTCAAATTTTCTCCAACTCATACTGCATGTATCCTTTCTTCTCCTTGAATATAGTAAGGAGTTTTAGGATTTGAAATTTGTGTGCATGAGAAAACTTACAGCACTAGAGGGTTATATCTGATGTACCTTTGATAATTTATGCCTTTCATTCTGTTTTGTTTTGGAATGTTAATTATGTGTTCATGATCATGTTACAGCATGTGCAGTTCCTGTTGGCTGGAGAGTCCAAAATATTTTGGGTTTCATAGAAGAGCTTGTGGTGAACGATGATCCAGAGTATCAGTGGATAGAGAAAATCAGGACGCCAAGGGCATCAAACGAAGCGAGACAAAGGCTGTTTTCAAAACTTGCTGGTAGGTTTGAGAGCATGGTAGGCATAGAGGGGAGAGCCTGGCATAGTGGTGAACCACTTGTTGACCATTGAAGTCAAGCAATGAATGATAGGGTTGGTACTTATACTGGTGACTGTTTCAAACACCATGTGTTGTAGCCCCAAAGGTAGATGAGACCTGGTTGGCAGTCCATCTCCTAGATCTATTTGGAGAGGAATGAACTTCTCCAGAGCCATCACCAAAGACACTCAGAGCACAACACAAGTTGTCAGAGTAACTGTTGACAGAATTAAGGGCTGTAATTGATGTTAAGTAGTCTCTTTGCACTGTGATCATGAGAAAATCATGAACTTCACCACAGGTTAATGTTAAGCTTTTTATTCTTTTTATATTTTTAAAAAATTTGTATTTTGTATTTGCAGATCTTAGTTATGTTTTCTCATTTCTCAATTATTCAGTTGTTCAAAGTGAATTTTGAAGGTTACACACTAACTTAATCTTTATCAAACAGTTCATTTCTACCTCCTTGTGATAATCTGTTTGCTTTGATTCTTTTTTAATCAGGAACTTTGCAGAGGAAGCTTGGTGTCAAAGTCATGGACATGGGAGGCAATGCAGTTTTAGGGTAATGGTGGAGTGCAGTGTGGATAAAGACAGCTAGCTATTATGCCTGTTTGAGAAAATGCTATATGGGCTTTGTATGATTTTTTTTTTTTTTTAGTAATTTGTTTTGGAAAGACTCTTCATGATTGGACTGTAGTGGTAACTTATACTGCTGTAATGGTCATAGACTGAGAAAAGACATGAATTGGAGAATGCCTCAAACTGAGAATCCATGAGAAGTCATTTTCTAGAATTGATCCTTTTTTTTTTTTTTTTCTTTTAATGTGATTGTTATTGGTAATGAATAGAAATTACAGCCATATCGCATTGTTTCCTTCTTTAGAAAAAACATGTTGAAGAAGCAAACATTGGCCGATTCTCTGTATTAACATGCTTTATTTTCTAATTATTTGATGATGATTTGCTCCACAAAAATGTTATCTAAAGTACTGAAACCTTTGTCATTCCTCAGAATTGTATTTTGAAAAGAAACCAGAGTCTCCTGTGAGTGGCTGTGGTTAATAATATCAACTTTGATGTCCCCAGGTACTTTCAGAATTTTGACCTGGAAGGTGAATCAGGCATAGTTGTGAGAGCCATTGGTACAGCAGTGTCTCTCATCCGCCCTCAGATTGGTCAGTTGTCACCAGCAGTTGCGCAACCGACACTCTCTCCACTGAAAGAGTGAGCAGTTGATTTAAGTTTTTTCATATTCTCTGCAAAAGATATTATTTAAAGAGTAAATTTATCAAGAAGAAATCATCATAAGATAATTCACTCTTTTTATGCATTCATTCAGTAGTCTTTGCATTGTATAATGAGCTTTTTTTTTTAGTCAGCCAAATTATTTCCTTTGCTAGACACATCTTGTGATGTGGATAATCATCACTTTTATGGTTGGAAACTATGGAAAAGAGTAGCATGATGAACAAAAAACATATCCTCATCTTCTATTGAGTTTTTGAGAATTGTTCATTGAGCATATGTCAAGTAAATGCCTAAGCAATAGATTATTTTTCTCCTGTATGGTGTTTATTTATATTGTATGTGCTCAGCAAAGGGAGGAAAAATGGCAGACTAAAAAGTATGTTCATCTGAAAGAATAATATTCAGCTTTGTTCTTTATGTACTGCTATTGATTTATAAACCCAACCCTTTCCTGCATTCACAGTATCACAGTTTTATTAGCTATTGGGTGCATGTAATTCTGTTTTTAAAACAGAATTGCATGTTATAACTTCAGTAAGATGAGATAATTTCTCTGGTCCTCGTGGTCACTTGACAGAGATAAAACTGACTTGCGGTAAAAATGTTCCAAGGTTATGGTCCAATGCCTGATTCAAGTGTAAGTAGAATCTTGAATCTTGCTTATAGGTCTTGTAACTTGGCAGGTGTTAGGAACACAACTGAGGATAATTGTTGTGCCAAATCTGTCATCTCTGCTAGGCTCTGAATCTTGAATCAGACTGAGAGTATTTTTATGTTCTGAAATACCAGCATATGTCTTTTCCCACAAAGACTGGGCATGTTGAAATTTTTGTAACTCATGGTAGGTTGTGAACCAACTTATACTGCAGTTAGAACTTGGAAAAATGTTCTGTTTATCCACCAACATTCAGCACAAAACAACAAAAAATTGCAAATGCACTGCGATGCCTTGGGATTGGGCTGTTGTTACAGAGAAGTGGAGTCTTTTAAGTGATATGTAGTATTGTGGCATGCACAGTTTTTTCCATGAAGAAAACTGGCACTGGCACCTCCCAAAGAAAATGTGTGTTCTGTTTACTTCTTTAACAGCTCTCAGTGAATGTGAGCATATCATTAAGGCCATTCAGATTTTTAAAATTAATCTGTGAATGACTCAGATGGATAAAGTTTGTTTTACTGGTTTATTAGATGTTTATCTCTTCTTGATCTATTCACAATTCAGTAAAACATGAGCTGTTACATACTCACCTACAGTTATTTTATGTAAAGCTTCACAAATTAAGAATTGAATAATGTGATTGTCATAGAGAGCAAAATATATGGATGACTTGAACATGAGGGATAGTTGGTAGAAGAAAAATGTTTATCACTAAATTTACTAGAGCTTTTGGTGTCATGTGCTGACTGGAGATGCTTTCTCTAGATCATGTATGTTTTTTTTTGTTTTCCCACTACTAACTGGATGAGAGAGTTTTCAGGTGTTTGAAGGTATGGTAGTAATTCCTAGGAGGTTGACAGAGTGATAGAGGCTGCAAACAGTGTGCATCAGTGGAGCTAATCTCCGGGCTCCAATAAAGAGTGAGATTTGAGTTCCATTGATTTTAACATATCACTTTTTTGTCTTTTTCTTTGGTTTGTGTGCTTGATATTGTGCATAGCTTTATGGTAAATGAAGAACTGCTGATGGTATATGATATAGGTGTGTCATGGAAGAATTCAAATAAAATTCAAATTCCAATTTTTTCCACATTGTAAGAAAAATCTGTGTTAGCTTTAGAGGATAAGATTTAGATTAGCAAAAAAGTAAAATTGAATGGTTAAATCAGTTCTAACTATTTGTTCAGTGGGAAAGAATTTAACTCTTTGCAGTTCTTCATTATAGTAACCTGACATCTATTGTGTAAAATAGAATTTTGAGTTTCTCTGTTTTTTTTTATCTTTATGGTCACTAGTATTTTAATATAGACTCACAGTTTTTACTAGGCAAAGCAGTCATCATTTCTATCTCATCCACTAATCTGTAGGTTTTGTGTATGAACATTTTGTATATGCTGCTTGTGGAGTGCTGCTTGCAGATTTGTGTCTTAGTTCATGTTAGCTGTAGTGCTATTTAGTGGAATTATAAATATACATTGTATCAGTAAGATAAATTCCAATGAATGAAAGTGTCCATGACAGAAACTTAAATCTGAGTAATATTATAGGTCAAGTTTCCCTTCAAGTCAATATTGAGAGCAAATTTGAGATTATGTTAGCTATCATACTTTGCTGGAAACAAAATTTATCATAGCCCATGTGGCATGATCATACAATATAAGTTCATTATCAACAGTGGACTTCATTAACTGTTTCACTGCTATTCACATGTGCAGGAAAACATACATGGTGTGTCCATAGTCAGCTCACCACCAACCACCTGCTTTCTCTGATCCATTGCTCCTCCCACTGAACAGCTTTTTGCATCTATACATTGAATCATTTAATAGATATTACAAGCTGATGATTGGCAGATGACCTAGCAATAAGAGCTCTAGTCAGGCATATGATTGGTTTGTTCATGTAACAGTTAGTAGTATTGAATAACACTGGATGATCCTGATTGCCTGTGGGAAAATAGAGGATGGGTCACTGTTGGCTTCTGCCAGCTGAATGCAGATGGGGATTAGCAGTGGGTGCGGTGAGAAGGACTGGCTGTGTCACTTTTGTTTAGCACAGGTCTGTAGAATTGGTGTAGCAGGAAAGCACTTTACAAAATCACTGTGCACCATTGTTGTATTTTTTGGCACTTTTTGGCTTTTTTTTTTTTTTTTAAAATTTGGGCCTGATTTTTAACCTGACAAGAAGCTTTCATGTAATTATCTTTTAATTATTAACTACATCCATCGAAAGCTGACTACGACAAAATTTGCTTTGCATCCATTCTTTGTAGGTCTAGAGAAATGAGAAGGATGTAGTAAACTACACTGGTTGTTATGACCACAATAATCCAGGGCATGACCATGTGCAATGATCCTGGTTGTTGCTATTTGTAATGCTGGTGTCTGCAGGCTTACAGTATAAAAGCCTATGCTGACAATGTATTCTGTACAAGTACTGTAAAGTATGTTAGATCCCACTTGTCCTATCCATTTGCTGATGGGTGGTCATTCATGACTGCCCATCTTTCACAACCCACAAATCTTCGCTTCATGGATTTGTTGCTAATTTCTGGACCTTGATCTGCTCACAGTATAATGACAGTCTGAGTGCTCCTCCCAAACATCGGCCATCTTTTCTTTATTTCTCTCTTTTTTTTTTTTAACACACCTTTTTTCAGCTGCAGTGCATGTTGCCCACTGTGATCACCCGTCTCTATGGTTTTCTCCGTGTAGACCCAGAACGGAATTAAATGTCAAATGTGATTTACTTGTTCTGATATTGGCCATCACTTTAGTCTACCATGCCTAGATTTAGTTTACATCATCGGCATCATGGACTGAATGGGAGCTTGAAATGACCGTACCTCAGCTATTTTTACTACATGAGAGTCATCAGTGGTAAATTTTCCTCAGACCTTCCTAAACAGATTTATATGTATAACATATAATGTTAATATAGAATGGAACTTCTTTAACCCAACAACTGCCAATCCCGTGAATGGTGAAACTTTGGATGACTAAGTGCAATGTTGGAATTCATAATTATAGTTCATATTCTACTCATTCACTAGGTAGATCTTAGCAACAATCTTGTCCAGAATGCAGTGAGCAAAGAGGGTCTCTAGTACTGAAAGAGCAGAGACAGTGAGATGTGTATGTCTTATACTTGGCACTTCTAGGGTTAATTAGGTGCATATGGCCATTTTTCTTTACTCTCTTAAGTAACTACCAGCGTACAGAATTGTTCTACAAAAAAGATAACCAAAGCTATTTCAACGAATCTCTTTTTTGAATTTTTTTTGAGAGTTGCATTTTTACTGCAGTTTTGGGGCTTTTCCTGCACTTTTTGTGTCATTTTTCTGCATTTCTGGTGCCATTTTTTTTTCCTGGTGCCATTTTTATTTTTTTTTCTGACAAAATAGCCTTTTTCACGGATCACAGAAAATTAGAATTTCCTTACCATGGAGTTGCAGGAGTCAGCTTTGAATGTGAATGTCTTGGCACTGAAGCATTTTGACCTAGTAATTTTTTTTTTTATCAGAGTGAAAATATGTTTATTTCTCTTTTCATTGACACCAATAGCTTTATATATTTATGAAAACTTTGCTGTTCAGATGACCAGTGATGAACCAGATATAAGCTGTGCTTTATTGACTGGTTTGTTGTAGTGAAATTAAACTTTTCTTAGCTTAGATAAGGACGTTGGATGTCAGTGTTTCCAATGCCATTTGAGAAACCCAGTTCTATGAATGAATGCTATCTCAGAGTATGTTGCAAATAAAGGTCAAGTCCCCTTTGGTCTTTTCCGATAGAACAATTCCTATTGATTTCTACCGCAATATTTTTTTTAACAAATATTCACTCCACATATATTAGATATTCGCTGTTATAGCTGTTTTTTAGGAGAGCATGTGTTTAGCTTTTTTTCCCTATTTGACATACCTCAAACATTATGAGATCATTGTTCACTGTATGGGTTTTACAACACATCACTTTCATACCAGTTATGTATTTGCCAGGGGAGAATATTTATCAGGTTTGCTTTGATGATGAAAGCTTCTTTGGGACTGTACTGTACATTAGTCCCGTGCAACTCTTAAAGACCAGTGCGTGCTTGCCAGCTTTTGTGAATTTACATGATGTTGAAATAAGTGCACTTAATTCACGTGAATAGTTCGCTTGCTTTTTTTTTTCAGATTATAATTATGGGGAAATTTCACTTAATTTATGCTTAAAGTTCATTTTGTTGTTGTTATCAAATATTCTGTATGTGAAAGAGAAGAATGAAACTCATATTATAAGTAGTGGTGCATTTAAAGCGTAGTAAATCACGAGATGGCTTTTTGTGATGGCTATGAAAATGAAGCTTTAAGCTTCTCAGCCAGACAGGTGAGTGCATGCCTCTCTCTGATTTTCACTGGAAAGAGAAATAGTGAGCACAAACTACAGTAAATCTGATGTCACATTTGTTATGTGTTTTATATTATTTGTCAGATGTATGGTCATATTTACTTCATGTACTCAAAGTTACTTTCTATTGTTTTTTTGTTTACTGGCATCATTTTTGTGTGTGTTAGTACAATAATAATCATAATCACTTATATAAGTAGTTCTACCACTGCTTTTTTACTTTTTGTCTCATAAAAAAAAATTCAAACATAAAAGAAAAAAAATTGCTGCATGTTATATCTAGAGGCAGGAAAGCATTTTTGTTGTAGATAGTGTATAATTTAGTTGAAAATAACATAGACAGTATTTTCATAATGCTCTGACATTGTAATAGTCTGTTCAATAACTGGAACTATGGGCAGCTGTCATTTCTCTTGGTTGATCGTGTAGCTGTTATCTTTTTTTTTTCCCCCTTTCTTTTCTTAAATTGCTGATAGATATCCTGAATTTATGTCTCTGTACAACATGTTGATAAAGAAATGTTGAAATTGAAAGCAAAATATATTGTTTTTGGTAAAAGTTGTAATTATAGTGAGGAAAATTACCAACATTTAAGATAAACTGTAAAGAAATTTGAAAGACAATTCCAACTTTTTCCTTAGCATCAATACACCAATGAATTTAAATTTAATCTTCTGCTTACCAAATTTGAACACCCATTTAACTGTGGAAAACTTTCCTCTTTGCACTGGATTCTTCAAACCTGCTGATTCTGTTTGTTGCAGTCACTGTTTGCACCTTTAACTTTTTAAAATTGTTTTTTTTTCTTTTCTTTCTTTCTTTTTGTTTTACAGTAACCCACGGAGGCACACTGTGAGTCTGCACCATCACTCTGCCCACAACCACCAGTCTCAGACTAAGCTGGAAAAATCATCCCTCTCCCGCTCCCCTCTGACCAGACAATTGTCGAGCCCTGGTCCCTCACCCACCTCCTCCCCATCTACCCTATCCCCAAATGCCCAGATTTTCTTGCAAAGGCGTTCCTCGCTCGGTTTTTGCCAGAGCCCTCCACCATCAGCCCCACCCATCTTCCATCGAGCCTCCAATGGCTCACACCCATCACTCTTCAATTTTCCTTCCAGTTCAGCATTCACAGAAGATTCCGCACGTTCCTCTTCATCATCATCACCAACTCCGCAGCCACCACAGCCCCAACCTCAACCTTCACCAGACTCAACGACAGCTTCCACAGTTACCCTGGCCCAAACATCACCATCAGTATCACCGTCATTACCTCATCAAGCAAATCACAGGAATTCAACATCACCAGTGAGGGTGACTTCTAACTCAGAGTCGACACGAAGATTATCTGATTCAGAAATTGGCTCACCACCCAAAGGTTGGTGAAAAGTCTTGACATTTCACAATATAACAATGTAAATTTACTGAGAAGCAAATTATAGGATCATCAGGGAAGATATTTCTTTTTATTTATCATCATCTATATTGGTGGATCATTATATTTGGCAGAAAAAGGGAAAAGTTTTAATTTTGTATGTAAACCAAAACAGATTATCATGACAAGAATTACAAGTTTATTGTTTAAAGTCAGGTGCCATCAGCTAGATACTGCTAGTGACAGTGCATGTCACATGCAATAGCTTGTGAAAGTAAAAATTAATTGTACTACATACCCTTTAAAATAAATTACTTGTATCATATCATTTGTATCATATATGACACAGTATAAAAATGTTGCATTACACATTCAGTGAGAACAAACTGCACTGAAAAATTCTATAACCTGGACACTTCTTAAACTTACTTCATCTGTTTCTATTGGTCCTGGAGATGTCTTATTAATTGCAGGTCCTGCTTGATCATATCTACTTTCCACTCCTCTTAAGCATCCACTGTAATGCATGTCAATTAATAGTTTGTATCGTTAGCTGGTTGCTTATGAATCCTAGAAAGGTTGCTTCATCACCAGGCAAAAACACCTCGTTTCCTCTTTTCATAAATATATCTGATAATATATATGATAATATTGATAATATATATGATAATATAGGACTTGAGACTTGCTGAGAGCTTTTTAGGCATTTTGTTGGAATTAGTGTCGTAAGAAAACTATGGTTAGGTGTGAGATATGCTTATTTCTTGTGGTATTGAAGAACGTTTATGTTTCACACCAGGTGCTGGTTCTGGTGGTGGTATTGGAGCCCCTGTGACAAACACAAATCAGGTGCCCAGGCAGACCTATTCTAAAACCTCAGTGCTCCAACAGAGCATAGACCTGCTGGTATGTATGGACAAGAGACATTTTAAGTGAATACAAAACTCCACCCATCAAAACTGTTATTCTTTTCACAGACCCACAAGGCTTAATATGGACGCATAGGTGAATGTGATATTGAAATGGTTGTTGGGATTTTTTAGTGCTATAAATGAGTCTAGATTTTTGTCTTTGAAATTATGGAACAAAATTATTTATATACGAAAATTGGAATGAGAAAGATTTATTTTATTGACTTTCAAATCTGGCAAAAATTAAGAAAAAAAGGGAAAATCAGTTTTTGGTATTAACTCATTCTCTCCATAAAGCCGAATATGCAGCTTGCTGATTTTGGCCTACAGACGTAACGCTGTATTTTCGGCTTGCAAAACCCACAAATTCTTCCAGTCCAATTCTATCCATATTTTATAGTTCATAGCCTCAATCTGCCATGAGTGTATAGACCGGATGTAAGCAAAGACATTTATTTCGGTTTCAAAAGTTCACTAAGTGCAGAACAGTTGTTTTGAAATGATTTGGATCCAGTTTTTGTCAAGTTCGTTCGGTGGAAATCAGATCAGTGCCATGGCTGGCCTTAAATGATATCAAGCTTCAAAACTGGCTTGAAATGGAAGAGGAATACTTTCTTTTCTAATGATAATATGGATCTAAATCTAGATCTAGAAACTGATAATTCTCAACTGGGTGAAGATCTAGATCAACATCACTGTTGAGAGTGATGAGAAAAATGAACGTGGTGAGAGGGTAACCAGGACGTAATAAATTTTATCTAGATCTAGACCTAGCGCTGGTAACTTGTAGCGAAGAAGAAACATCAGAGAAAATGAAGATAAAGAGGAATAGACTGTTCTAGGAGAGCTAGCTACATCTAGATCTAGACTATATCTAAGATTCTGCTCAACCCACCCATATGGAAGAGCCCAAATTTTTACCTTTAACATATTGTAACAAATCATAGTTAAATATATTATTATGTTGGGTACACATGTGTGCATTTGAACGATTAAACAGATCGTTTACCCTGAGCCTATGCATGTGTGTGCATGAGCTGGCCCATGAAGATATTGAGTTATTGAATGTGTCTGAGATACTCTCTACGCATTTTGTGCAGAATGGTGTAGATCTTATGTGCGCATATTACGTCATGATATATACTACGTCACAATTATATATTAGTTTGTACGGGATGTGACCTAGAGAGAATGCTGTAGCAATGACTAGAGGCTTAGGGTGTTGCTTCGGCGACTCTGCGGATGGTCCTTTGGGATCACCTGCGGGGTCCCCGTACGAGGCGCACTGACGGCACGG
>JBCAUA010074921.1:0-10920 GCA_038406235.1 Peronia verruculata
GAGTGCCGCTGTGGGGGCAAAATTTCCAAATTCCAAATTTCTACCCACAAAATTTCTCAGCAAAAATTGACAACTTCCAAAAGCCGAGATAATCCTGTCTCTTAGGACTGAAAGGCTTAAGAAAAAACCAACACTTGCAGGCGGTGAAAGCCCACCATCGGTGGGGTGTCTTCCATGGAGTAGCCTACCATCCTCGACATTCCCGAAGTGACATCTCCTCTATCTCTAATTGATCCTGTCTTCTGTCCCGCTGTCTTTCCTCTCTTCTTGACGTGTAAACGTATCTTATCGTGTTTGGCACAGTATAGCCGTGATCGTGCTTTTGTGCTGTTAAACCCCAACACAAACAAAGACACAAACAAATAAGATAGCGGACTGACGGACAGACGGACAAAGAAATGACAGAGCGCATGGACAGACCAACAGGCAGATGTGCTGCCACTACAGACGGGCAAACAAACCGATAAAGGCACAGATGGAAGAAGAGACAGACGTACTTACCGACAGACAGGCAGTCTGTCAAACAGATGATACACGGGCAGTGACATAGGCGGACGGTAATTCAAATAGGCAGGGGTGACAGTCAGATAAGCAGGCTGACAGACGCGAGGACAGACAAACAATCTAATAGGTAGCTTGACAGACACACGGACCGACAGAAACACAGACAAACAGGTCGTACCCATTGAAGTGTAAGCCGCGCATATTTGTTTTGATTAAGCTTTCAATCCTAAGAAAGTAGGGTTATCTCGGCTGTAAGTGGCCGCCTGTTTGTCTTTTGTTTCTTATGGGTAGAAATTTGGAAATTTTGCCCGGACAGTGGCACTCCGTCTACTCTTCATCGATTTTGAACTGACACAGGTTCTTTATTTTAATGTGCATAACGTATACGCAAGACCTTGGAAATATAATCACCCTTTTCAGAGCGGGCTAGATGTCGGGTTTCCCTACCCGGAGAAAGCCATCGGACCGTTGTCATTGAAAAAAATGCAGATTTTCGATCTTCGTGTCCTTCGCTAGTTGATCCCGGCCACAACCTCACCGACATGAGGTGTTTACATTATGGAGCAAACGCCAAACCACATAGTCACCGTGACCTGCCGGCCACACATGTCTAGTTAACAACGATACAAGCGTGATGTCAGGCCAACTGCGCGTGCCAGAGTTGTCTCCCCCGCCACTGCTGGCGACACGCGAAAGAGTGAGCTGAACTGGCGGACATAGACCTCTCATCAGTCCAATCCAGTGCTTTGTGACGTTTCTTCCTGCTGGGATAGCGATATCTCGGGCGGCTTTTACTTTAGCGCGAGTGAGACCCTTGTTATGTTGTTGTAATGTGATTCTAGAAGTAGTCTTCCTATTCTGAATCTGTACGTGAAAATAAGCATTCATTTATGTACACGATTCTGACAAGTATTTTCTATTATTTTTCTTTTGTTTTGTTTTTTTTTTTTTTACCTGTGATAATTCGCAAGGAAGTGGTTATACGAACTGACAGATTACGAGATATTTGTGGTTACGAATATTTTAGTGCGTTAGAAAAAAAAAATGAAGAACAGAAAATAGTCTCACAGTCAGAGAGGCGTTAACCTATTACATTTGAGGACCAAGGGAGGAAGAACCACGTACGTCCGTTACTTTTTTGGGAGAAAAATGACATTTTGTTTTTCTAGACGATTTTGCTTTTGTTGAGTGAAGTTATTGAGGCATGCCACTACTGGAGACAACAATGGCCGTTTCTTCTGATCTTTTTAAGTGGGATAGTATGGCTCAGGATTAACCTAAACCAGAGGTGGCCAAACTGCGGCCTGCGTCCAGTTTTTATTGGCCCGCAGCAAATTCTGAAAATACATTGAAGCACGCTTAAACTTTTGGACCGGACATATTATTTCGGTTTAAGCATATTTCAGTTTATCCAAACTGGTATGGTGGAAGTTATAAGAAGAGGCTAACACACTCTGTAAGGTCAAAAATCGCTGATAAAATACATGTAATGAGTTACTTCCTTTAGAGTGTGGCCCTGTCCTTGGTTTATTGTTTATTATTTTATATTATTATGTTATTATTGTTTTGTATTTGGCCCTCACTGAATTAATCTTTGGACACCCCTGGCCTAAACCCATTAACTTTGAAAAGACATGTTTTATAAGTGGACATCTGTTGTTCTTCGCCTTTAGTCTTCGCCTGAGTGTGTATGAAATAAGCTTAATTAAAATTATATCGTGTTTGTATTTGGAGTATACTTCATATTGTTACTAGTAGGCAATTACTAAAGGAGCGTATGCGTAATTAAGTAATAGCGGTCGTATTAGAAGGTTGCTTTGAGATCAGAAATTGACATCCGGCACCCATTGTTTTTCTTCTATCTTCTACCGTATTTGTTTTTGTTTGTTTGTTTGTTTGTTTGTTTTCAATTATTTTTTTTTTTTTTTTTTGGTCTTTAATTTAAATCGTGTCGTTTTTCTTATGTCACTTTGATTTTGTTTATGTTCATAAATTCATTCATAAATCATTAAATGCTGGAGTGGTTAACAAAACCCTAGGCTAGATTCTGAATTAATTCCCCTGGGATTTTTATCCTGTATCGAGAATTGGCGATTACTATGCAATTCAAAATTTTCTTTAAATTTTTGAAAATGCCATATACCGAAAATTCAAGTTTCGCGTTTTTTCAAACTAAAAACCCAATTTTCTCTACAACTTACCGACCGAATTTAACGCGCATACGTAACTTTTTTGCTTTTGTAGTGACAATGATGCTGACTAAATTTGGTTTGAATCAGTTTCGAGACAAAAAAAAGGAGATAGAAAAAAAAAAACTGTTAAAAAAAAAAAAGAACGGGTTTTGAGAAAAACGCGTTTAAAGTTTTTTTGTTTTTTGTTGTTTTTTTAAGTGAAAAATTGACATGAAGAGTTTTCTGTTCGGCTTTCAGCCTCGGAACAGCCTTTTTTGTTTACATACTAGCCCTCCTTTCATGACTTCTGGGTCTCTTGTTGCCGTTTCTTTTCTCTCTCTCTCTCTCTCTCTCTCTCTTTCTCTCTCTTTCTCTCTCTCTCTCTCTCTCTCTCTCTCTCTCTGGGCGTATCTTTTATAGAATTTTGTTCCCTACCCCCCATCTTTATAAGAACCACTTTTGGGTGTTTGAGGGCCTCTGTGTGTTCCTCATATCCTTTTTTTAGTGCAAACCAAGAGAGTTTTGACCTTTACTATGACATATAGTCGACAACTGAGCTATTAGTAGAAGAAAGAAAGCAAAATTGTCCTATTTATAGAACGAGGAAATTCATTTTAGAACATTTACATTGATAATTTGCATGATCAGCAGTTTTTCTTGAATCATAGTGGTCATCCAGTGTCCATCCCTGGTACTGGAACTGGTGATATTACTAGGAGAGGTGATATTCAAGTGCTTTTTGCACCCTTTGCCTGTATATAATCAAGTCTCGATGATCTACGGCCTCATATAGCAGCCAGGTGGAGCCAAATCCTGATTGACAATACGCTAAGTCCACCGCTGAATGACGATTGGTCAAACACGTTAGAATGGACTTAGCGACTTTTTTATAGATCCTTTCCACGTTCCTGTTTACTTCCGTGTTTGGATGCGAATTTTTGGTGGGCGGACGCGGAAGCGAACGTCATAAGTGATTCACTTCCGTATTTGAAATGTAAACAATGGAATGTGGAGCGGACGCGAAAGCCACACGTCATAAGTGATTTACTTCCGTGTTTGAAATGTAAACAATAGAATGGTGGGCGGAAGCGAAACGTCATAAGTCAACGATCTATACCATTTTTACACGCAGCAAAGACAGTACTTTTAAGAGTAAACAAAAGCGCAAAATCGTATTTTTTTTTTGGCAAAATCCATATTTCAGGACGCGTCCCTCCCCCCTGTTACTACCACACCAAAGCGTTCCAAACTTTGAATGTCGATTTGAATACCTGATACCTAAAAAGTGACAAGAGCAAATTGTTATGGATGTCTATTTTGAAAATGCCTTGCCAAATTGAGTGAAAAATTGTTTCTCAAAAAGTAAATGAAAAAAGTCCGTGTCTTTTTCTATATTATCTTTATTATATCGACGAAAGTCTGTGGGCCAAAAATGATAAGAATATGTTGGGAAGTGTTGGAGAACACTGAAAAATAAGAAGAAAAAAAAGTTTGGAGAAAAGCGTAAAAAAAAAAAAAAAATCTATTGACTATAAAACATATTGAAAACAAAAGTTTTAGTGTTCGCAAAACTCTACAATTTGGCACAGAGGAAATTGAGCAAAGCATAGGCCATGAAACACGAAGCCTCCCTCTCTCTACAGCCTCCCAGGGAACTTGTTCTTGAGCCTCAAATGTGGCTTTGGCGTCTTATGATTTCTAGTTCATAAGCTAATACAGTCGTATGTAAACATTTCTTTGTTTGACTTCACTGAGTCTCAATACGTAAGCTCGCAACCAAAGTCCAGTGATTTTTTGTAAAGAGAAGAAATCCCGTCACGCCCCAAAATGAATTCAGAAGTTACTGTCATTGATTGGAACAGAATAAAACATATAATAATACACTGTATAATCGTTTCTTTCAACTTGATAGTGTTAGGGAATTTTGCTGAATTTTGACAAGCCCACATCCTTAAAAAATATGTCATAAATATATTTATATATTTTTCAGTCACACATGCTCAGAGACCATTTTTATTTTTCCATGTAGTGGTGTCCACCTTTAAGAGTTCGGTTCGCCTAAGAACTCACCTCTCAGTGAACTTTTTTGTCTAAAATCCATCCCCTAAGAATCTGCTCCCAAAATTAATAAAATTCCCCTAAGAGCCCAGTGTTGGGCCAAGGCATTAATTTTTACTAAATTACTTGCTAAGAGGGGCAAACAGGACTAGGTGTGTAGGAAATAAAGGGAAAGGGGTGGAGGGAACAGGGACGCGGTAGAGAAAAGTGATGGTTGATGTATGACTGCATAATCCGGACACGTTGACCTACTCCTACCCATAACAACATGAGGGATTCCGCCCCGTGATTGGTTTTGTCTTTGAGAAGGAATAGGTTTAGCCCCCTGATTGGTCAGCTGTTTTCCTAGATGGGTCGGTCTGGCTAAGCTTGTAAACACTCAATTTGATTACAAAAAGAAATCACATAACACAATAGTGTTTTGTTTTGTTTTGTTTTGTTTTCCATCATTGTGGACAGCTGAGATAACCACCAATACAGGGGGTTGAAAAGCTTATAAAAACTACACGCTTGTAAACACTTAAGTCACTCGTGCGATTATCTGAGCGATAATGTAGCCATGTCATGCTTTCATCCAACAGTATTACCATCACAAGGAATGTCGCAAGGAACTGTGGGTATTATTGATGAAATTAGGGTATACAGGAGAAAATTTCGGGAATCATTAGACCTAATTACTAGACACACACAGAGGAGAAAGCTGATCGTATTCGTATAAATCTTTAACTGACAGGAGAGGTCAACTAAGCGAAACAGTCAAAACAGTGGTCAGATGGGTTGCGTGACTTTTCAATCCACCTAAGAGCCTTTTTTTTCTCCTAGTGGCCGGGCTTTTGGTTAGAGACCTATGCATGCAGGCTTTCAATCTAAAGACAGTAAGATTAATTCGGATTAAAACTTTGGTTAGAAGAATTTTTATGGGTAGAAATTTGTAACCTGGCAATTTTGCCTGGACAGCAGCGATTCTGAAATGCATTTTTTTAGGCCGTCCCTCCTTTTCTCTCTCTCTCTCTCTCTCCTCTCTCTCTCTCTCTCTCTCTCTCTGTGTGTGTGTGTGTATGTGTGTG
Organism: Peronia verruculata; assembly: GCA_038406235.1. Taxonomy (NCBI): domain Eukaryota; kingdom Metazoa; phylum Mollusca; class Gastropoda; order Systellommatophora; family Onchidiidae; genus Peronia; species Peronia verruculata. Next base: position 5,801 of record JBCAUA010074921.1, read on the forward strand.
TGTATAATTTTTTGCTGTTGTTGTTTTCATCCTGCAGAGACACACTGGGACTAACTGCCGTTCTTTCTATGTTTCCCCCCAAATTTTCCCAGGCTATACACAGGGACAAATGACCAAATACAGGAAAGAACAGCCAAAGGGAAACAAGACAAGACCAGCCAAGCCTGCAAAAAGTGGCTACAGACACCGCTCATCTTATTGATTGACACGAGGGGTCGAAGCTTCCCTTGAGCCACTAAATCCCACTTTGTGTATGTGCGTGTGTGCGGAGGCATCTTCATGTCATAAGTCATTTCTCCCGCTGGTCTAGTTAGTTACCTGTCCCCAAGGCCGAGCCAACGATCGCAAATTCTGCATGTCACAATCTCTTCACAAATGACAGTGGTTTTTTTCGGACAGGTTAACAACAAGGTTTACTGATACTATGTGAACCAACATCTAGTTCTAGGCTTAAGATCCCATAAAGATCTTCTGTCCACTTAAAGACATGGCAAGCTCAGAAAACACACAGACTCCAGCTAAGTTCGTGTCATAATAGTAACATGGTCTGAGATAGAGATTAGTCTGAAATCTTACTACTATCACGATTAAGTTAATCCATAACAGTTCCTCAGAAAGGATCTTGTTTGTTCGTCTTCTGAAAGAAAATAATACTCCCTTAATCACTGTAAAAGTACTTGTCCCTTCACTAATAGTATGCATTGTTGCTCATTATTTAATTTGCTGCTCAAGGTCTTCAAAGTTAAATGTCCTGAAACTTTTGTTTCTGTTTTTCAAACATTTTGAACGACATGGGTGAACGGCACCTGTGAACCAACATTTACCCTTGTCATTTTGTGAAAATTTACCGAAGAAAACGAAAGGCAACATGGCATCAATCTATCTTCCGTAAGACAACTGTAAATCCGAATTTAATCCTTCTTTCCAAGGTATTTATATTTGCCTCTCTATATTTAGATCAGCTGTTGTTCTCCGTATTTCGAGACAGGAATGGTCCGAGGATGCAAACAAACAGCAAACGGAGTCAAAAATCAATGACAGTGTCTAGATCATTAAAAGCAGGCACACCGTCCCTGTTTGTCTCTTCGTTTTTGTTGTTGTTGCTGTTGTTGTTGTTTTTAATTTGTGGTGATTTTTTGTCGTTGTTGTTGTTGTTGTTTTGTTTTGTGTTTCCACATTTAAGTGCATCACCCCCACCCTGACTGATTTTGGAACTGGTATAGTGGCTTTTTCAAAGAACACAGATGTGTCATCTAATATGTAGAGATCACTATGGCAAGTCTGGCTACGTTTTCATCTCAGCCTTTTCCAGACAAAAGTCGATACAAAGCAAAAGCCAAAATATCAGAAGAGCACAGAATAACAGCTTCCGTTCCATCTCTAAATTTAAACAAAAGACAATGAACAATCACACCAAAACTTCACAGAATACTCCAGTCAGAATAATGTAACTTCCCAAGCAACCTTTTATTGGGTAACCTAAATCTTTCATGCAAAAAGAGTAAAATGAAAACTATGACCTGCGTAACGTGTGACCGGCCATTAGCGGAGAAGGGTGAAAATTTAGGGATGAAAAGGTGAGCTCCGCTAAATAAAGAAGTGGCAATCACTTCTGTTTTGCCATTTTATTATAAGAAATGCTTCACACCTAAAAGGGTCGAGGACAGCCCTGGTTGGCGGGCGTCTGTCTGTTGAAAAGACTACACTTATGAAAGTATTTAAATATTTTTTCTTCGTCACGCTTTTTAAATCTCCTTGCTTGGCTTTCTATTGAACGCGTTTCCATACACCTCTTTTCACAGTCCTTCTCCTTTTGACTTGTTGGGCTTTTTATCTTTCCTTCCAAAAATAAACCAGTCTTTCCGACGCATATCTATGACGTCAATCCTTCACAAATAGCCGGTGACAGCAGTTAAGAAATCGTTGTCTTCTAAATATATGCACAGAAAGACCTTTTCTAAGCAGTCTTTAAAGATGTACTTAACCGTTCAATTGTGATGAATTTAGATATGAACATCGCTTCGCCGTCGCTCTGGAAAATTACACTGAGGCATGTTTAAAAACGTCTTATGGGTGTATTGAGATTTCACTGTCTCATTCAACAAGGATGAATTAAACACGGGTATTTTTACATCCCGTGACATTCCCTGATCTCTTGTTACATGAGAAAAACCTCTGGCTTCCTTGTTTAGCTAACGTGAACACTGTGCCTTTTTAGAGAAGCATTTATGTGTGAAGATTAGTGGCTACATTTAAGGGATTACATTCAACTTGCCTGGGGCAATTGGAACATCGTTTACATAAGATGTTGTAAGATCTACGAAGAATGGGGAGAAAAAAAAAACAACTGGTGACCGATTTCAAATTTTTTCTTGTTATTTTAAATAATTGAGACAAAAGGAAAATTAACACCTTCGAATCGGGGAAGAACAACTCAAACTAGGGTGAGGAAAGGGGGACTGTGGAAATAAAAATGTTCCTTAAAATGATCATGACCAGACAAAGGTCTTAATTTGTTCAAGTATGGAGCTATCCAATGAAACACCTTATGTATATTTCCAAACTCCACCCAAATCCTTAGCTGAGTTTTTTTGGAAGTTTTTTACCTAGGCCTATATTTTGTTTGTCTAGCGTGAAGTATATTAATCTAACTAAATTTCTTTCTTGTAAATTGTGTGTGAAAAATTCCCAGCAGGTGGCAGAGCCAGAAAAATCTGGACTGTGCCATAAACAGGAAACCATGTGCCATTCAGAAAACTGTGAGAAGAGACATCCGTGTATTTCCTTCTCACGGTCAATCGTAGATATCAAAATAACACTGGTTCCTGATGTGATCTTCAACCTGTCTGCTGAATTTCTGGCTGCTCAAAATTAATGTATACAGGAACTGTTGTACCATAACGGAGTTATAGGTATAATGTTATGCGGATTTTTACTCCTATTCTATCTTTGTTCTGCGCTTCAGTTACCCATATTTCAACGATGTTTTAGTCCAACAGAGCAAGTTCTTGTTCCCAATGACCTTCTCCTCTGCTATGTGGCGTATTTTGAGATATTACTCACTTTTCGCGTGATAGTGTATATTTAGATCAACAAAATGTAGACAGCGCCTATTTACAATCTTTATAAATAGTGAGCGTTTTTATCGCCCTTCCCTCTTTGCATTGCTGGATGTTTAATATACACAAGGAGCCTCCCCACTCTATCGTTCATTATCTTCCTTCACATTCCTGTCTTTGTCAGCGTGAAAAGAAAGATCATACTGTCATTTTCTTGTCTTATTTGCGTTTCGGGGGACGCAGTGGCTCTGTGGTATGGCGTCTGCTCATGGCGAAAAAAGGCCGGGTTCGACTCACGGGTCCTGCATCGGGAGATGGAAGGACATGAAGATCGAAAACCCGCATTTTTTTTTTTTTTTTACTCAACGGTCCCCTGGTTTCCTGTGGGTAGGGAAGCCTGAGGTCTAGCCTTCTCGGATAAGGGCGAATGTATTTCGGAGGTTCCGTGTTGTGTACAGAAAATTGTGAAAAATTAATGATGTGTTGAAAAAAAAATTTTTTTTTCTCATCTAATATTTTTTCAGAATTTTTTGCTTGATGTCCTTCGAATATGAGGGAAAACAAAACGTTTTCCCGCTTACACCGTTTGCACTGCGCAAAGGGAAGCAACCCAGTTGGCTTTAAAAAAAAAAAAAAGCTCATTAAAAACACACACACATACATGCACGAGCGCACGCTGGCACGGGCACGCGCACGCACAAAAATCAGTTTTCTCAAAACCTGTAATGTGATCCCATGGTAGCGTTTGAAATTCTTCTTCTCATATCGGGCACTACATTTCATACCGTGTTCCTCTACGTGTCCCTGTAAGTGTTTTAGCCAGACAGACTCACCTCTCGGTGCTCCGCCAACTGCTTCTCATGCTCCTGCTCTAGCTGTTGTCGTTGCTGCTGGTACTGCTGGAGCAGCATGCGCTGCTGAATCTGCTGTTGCTGTTTCAAGCAGTTTAACTGTTGCTGCAGGTGCTGATCTGTCAGCTCTGCGGGGGGAAGAGAAACCAAACATATACAGTTAAAACATTGAGGGCAGCTAATATTTACTGAAACCTGAACATCTGTTTTAATTCGGGAAGAGGGGGGGGGGGGGTCCTCTTCTATGAACCTAGTACCTGCGCTCTCAAATCTTACCCCGGACAGTTGGTGCACCAAGTCCACAGTTTTCTCGGCTTGCCCGATCTGGACTGATCACACACTAGCATCTCCATCTTTGTTAAGATCATAGAAACGGGGGATGACAGACAAAGCCGTAAAAATAATGAGAGAAAGGATGAAGATGGAAGGGACACAGGTTGTAGAGATGAAATAGGTGGAGGAAGGAAACTGCAATAACGTGGCAAGAAGAAAAACAAAATAATAAAACTAAGAGCAATCGCAACAAAGACAAGAGCAAAAGAGTGCATCAATCATAAAGCTTTTAAAAACAAATATAAACAAACAAACAGACTAACAAACAAACATGAGAAATGTATAGCGGACGAAAGATTCGCTTCATCATCTCGGTTCTGAGCACGGCAACAGGATCTCTCATTGATTCTGCTCCCCCGCCCCTTCCCTCAAACCCGCTCTCGCGAACCCCTTGTTCAGTGAATTTGAGTGTGTTAACGCTTCAAAGGTGCGAACCATCGCCAAAAAATTATCTCAGAATTTAAATTTCTTGAAAGGAAAAAAAGGTCAACCTCTAGCGAGGAACAAATCTAGTCACGTCGGCGAGGGTGTTATACGACTGTATGCACATACTAGACTTAAGAACACCCTCAAGATTAAGTCACAATGAACCAGGGTTGTTGATTTTTTTCATAAAAATCAATATCATCGATTTTTTTTTATTTAAATCGGATTTTTTTTTATTTAAATCGGATTTTTTTTTAATTTAAATCGGAATTTTTTTAATTGCTTTGATTTAAATCAGATTTCTTAATTGCTTTGATTTAAATCAGATTTTTGAAATTTAAATCAGACAATATCACTTACATTTGTTCAGTATTTATTTATGCTTAAAATAACCTTGTTTTTTAACTCTAGTCAGTCGACAGAATCCCCAAAATCTCAATTATTGGAACTA
>JBCAUA010074932.1:0-10920 GCA_038406235.1 Peronia verruculata
ATAGATAGATAGATAGATAGATAGATAGATAGATAGATAGATAGATAGATAGATAGATAGATAGATAGATAGGTAAAGGAATGAATAGATGAACTGAATGATAGATGGGTTTACGTTAATGGATAGATGACTATTGAATAGATGATGGATATATGGAAATATTAAAGGATGGATAAATGGAAATATGATGGATGTATAAGAGGATAATGGATGGATGGATGGATAAATGTGTGGATGAATTGAAGGATGGATGGATTGATATTACCTATTAAATAACTACTACTGCCTGGCCCTAAATTACTTTCTCAATCGTTTATAATGTACATGTATTATTTACAGACATCTTTCCGTGCTGGGTCAGAACTTCTTTGTCCACTCTTTCTTACTATTTGCTTCTGTATCACGATTGTTTTTCTCTCTCTAAACAGGTCATTGTGACAAGAGGCTGCACAAAAGCACACGCAGTCTCCTGAAGGCAACAGCCGCGAAAACGCCGGCGGTCCATGTAGCTAAACCTGCCGCCATCCTGTTGACATGACTTCATCACAATCTTGGCCTTCAGAGAAGAGTCAAGAATTCTCGTTTATTTACAAAGTCGTATCTTGCAGACACCACTAAATCTGTTTCGTAATCAGCTGATTTTGTTAGGTCGCTCATGTTTCATTTTCTTTGTTTTTCTTTTTCTCTCTTCATTTTAAGTTCAATAAATTTCGTTTTCGTCCATGATGAAGTCTCTTGATGGTTTTCTTTTATAATTCTTTCACCTTATTGTTAAGCATTGTCTTGAAGAATATTGTACTTTATGCCCAGACAAAAGCAAGATAAGAATCCTTGGATAAAACTGTGCATAGATACATACAGTCATTTAGTCAGGGAGAAAGAGAGAGAGAGAGAGAGAGAGAGAGAGAGAGAAGGAGAGAGAGGAGAGAGACAGAGACAGAGTTAAAGAAATCGATAGGTAGACACATATCATCTAATATATAATATTTTATGGTGCTTTAAATCGACAAAGAAATCGACAAAAGATTGCCAAGGGCAAAGATCGCATTCGGCAGACTGTACAACAAACACCGGAAGAATGACACAAAGTTCAGAATGTACAGGGCCGTTGTCTTGACTACCCTGATGTGCGGCTCAGAATCCTGAGTCGCTTGCTAGAGCGCTTTCATCAGCACCGTCTTCCTGTCTTCCTCAACATCAGCCAGACATAATTCATTACAAACATACAAGTCCTGGAGCAGGCGAAAGCAATCGGCATTGAGGTAATGTTGCTGAAGACGCAACTTCGCTTGGCAGGACACCTGACTCGTATGGAAGACAACCGTCTACCTATGATCGCACTGTATAGCGAACTGCCTTGTGGCCACAGAGACAGAAGGGCACCCAAGAAGCGTTACAAAGACTCCCTACAGAGACCTCTTGGTGCTTGCCACATTGACCATCGTCGGTGGTCTGAAATTGCCACTGACTGAGCCCTCTGGTGCCACACTGTCAAACAAGCTGCTTCTTCCTTTGAGAACTCCCGCAGGGCCACCCTCAAGGAGAAACGTCAGAGAAGGCAGAACCGCGACGTTAAAACCCCAGAACATTCCTTCCCCTGCAGCCGCTGCGGCCGAATCTGCCTCTCTCCTACTGGCCTCATCTGCCACCAGCGAGCCTGCAGTAGACTTGGACTACGCCCTTCTTAGATCTTCGTACGCGAAGAAAACCAGAGAGAGAGAATATTTTATGGATAAATAATTCATTACAAACACTCATGATTCATTCATTCATACATAATATACAAATATGATGGACAGATGTGGAGATGAGTGTTTTGGTAAATACGGAGCATTGAGACTTTAAACCTGTCGGACAGGACTGCTGAGATGAGGACTATTTTCTTAATCTGTAATGTGTAAAAAACCAATTTAGCAAAAGATAACAATTGGGCCAACGTCTAGCCGCTTGCAGAGTCAGACAGGCATAGAAAAGAATGTTTAAGCACCAGAAAAAAAATGCATACGGAGGTCTCCTAGGCTATAGTCCATATTCGATTAGGCAAAACCCTGGAAATTCCAGGCTCAGTGTTTGTACCCCCTGCTAAAAATAGAACCACTCCTTTATGTTTTCTACCCCCCCCCTCCCCAAACCACGAGATCCGAGAACAATGTGAGCGGTCCCGAGCATATTTTGTGTTCATTTATGTCAGTAGTAGTGAAAAGATTGGACTGTTTGTACACCCCCCCCCCATCCCCATTCAAATTAGCCGGGGATTTTCCAGCTTTTCGCTTGGTTGGAACAAATCTACAAGTCATTGGGGTGCACAACGCCAGAAACTCGGGGCTGGAAAGTCAGAGGCCGACCAAGACAACTTTGGAGTGACTCTAAAGCAGAGACACTGAGATGCCTCTCCTTAAAGCTCCCTGCCTTGCGGTGAGGAGGTGACTATGTCTTTCCAGAATGTCTAACAGTATCAGCGGCCACAAAATTAAAACTGAATCCGGATACATGGAGATGGAGGCTGACGGATCTGCTTCATACGTCATTCTGCTTGGAAACCGAGATGGCGAAAAGTGGAGGCAGAGGAGGCAAGGAGGAGGAAGGACAGAATGACATAGTTCTTGCATCGACCACCTGGATAACGATTTTTAGTAGTGTCACTGCTGATGTTGTCTTCAGTTGAATCACTCATCTTGCCAAAGAACAACATGCATTATGAAGGTCAATTAATAGCTTTTTACCATGTTCAAAGTACATGCTCTTGTGATTTACATACATTGAAAAATCATGGGATTACAGTGTAATCCTTTTCGTCGCTAGTACATAAGGGCGCATGATCTCCATAGATGTCTGAGTAAATTACACAATTTTAAGCTAATCAGTTATCATATAACAATTATTTAGAGAGCACAGTCCTTGAAATTTACACACTTTCAAAGATATGTGTGAGATCTCGATGGAATTCTTCTTACATGCTTATTTGCTAGGGCATTGTTTAAACATCACTGAACTCATCCCTCGATGGCCGGATTTTTTATTATTTTTTTATCGTAAAGCACTCGCGCACCATAGACATCTTGTTTAATTAAGTTCTGGGTCAAACTATAAATCTTATTTCTTTCAAGAGAGGAAGCTAATGCCATGGAGGGCGTTGTACCCGGAACAAATTTTGTCAGTAAAATTGAAGTCATCAAGAGTTTTTAATTATTATCACACCCACAACGAAACGGAACATGGATATGACCAAAGTATGACCAAAATGATCTCAACGATGTAAATAAAAAAGAGAGGCAACCAAAACAATAACAACAACAACAACAGCAACAGCAGCAACAAAAACAACACAATGGGGGGAATCACAGGTCTGAGTGCAGGAAGTGATCGATTCCTTATGAGTCGCTTAGGAAAGTAAAAGGTAAAAGTTCAAGGGGGGAACGGGTATTAAAACAGTGGTTCAAATAGCGGGCCTTTTCAGCAAGTGTTACAATATATGAAAAGTTCTTCTATCTTTCCTCTCGACCTGTCTCTTATCACTTTGCTTGCCAAGAGCTGGAAAGGCGGTGTATGGAATTTCTGAACGGTGAGGATACTGATTATTGACAATAATTAGGTATTTTCAGCAAAATCACATGACCTAGGAAACATCGTTCACATATTGTGGCTTTGTTTATATGGTGTGACAGGTCTGAGAGCTTCTCATTTGTCCAGATTTGTCTGCCATGTGCAGAGCAAGTAAACAAAGCCACATGTGAGCGATGTTCACTAGGTCATGTGATTTTGATTAAAATACATAATTCCCAAAGATGTCACAATTGGCGAAGGTTAATACGTGCATGTATTTATTTTCATGTTGTCTGCACGGCAATCAAAGGGTTCTAGTTGTTCTGCAATAATTAACTGTGCACAAATGAACTTCAATGTATTCACTATTGAAAGCAGTGCGTTTCCGTCCTTTCAGTAACGGACAATCTTATCGAGGATAGCAGGACTTAAAGAGCGAATGGATTCTCATTTAGCTGGGACAGCTGTGCTAGACGCAGTGATGCATCGAGGCTTCTTGGCTGAATGAAACATTTGAGACGCGACACGATGGAATCAGGCGCTCGTCAAACTGGGGTGATTGGCGAAATCACGTGTTTTAAACAGTGAATACATTTTAAGTCATTTTTTTTCCTTCGCAAACCCTTCTACATCATTCCATAAATGCATTTCAGAGCTAAATTTGCTAAAACAGAATGAGCAAAAGCCCCCCCTCCCCCTTCCCCCAAATGTAGTTTAACAGCATTGGCCAACAAAGAGTAATAAGCATTTACCAAAGTGATCGGAAATTCTCACTAAATTTAGCTGCAGCAACAACTCATCCCCATTGCCTTTAATTACCAATATCTCAACTTCTGCTAAAGGTAGAACAAAAAACTGTACATACACAGAAAAGGAAATGGATAAGCCTAACAGTGGTACCAATAACTCCATATGCTCACAATTTGACGAGAGCCTGATTTCATCGTGTCACATCTCATTTCTATAAACAAAGAAATGAACTAAACATTTAGGAAGAAATATGTGCTTCCCTCCATCCCTACCCTATTTCACTGCATAATTAGTGAAGAGTTTCCCTGAAGCTGATGTCAGATTACACGATGACTGCTCGCATTGTAAGTACGTATTGGGGGTCGCGGGAGGCCGGCCATGCTCTAGTAGGAAGCGAGCAAAACTCCAGAAAAGATATGCCCAGAAAGCCAGAAACAGATAACCAAAGACACAGAGGTCGTGGAGAGAGGACTAGTATGTAAAAAAAGTCCTGTTCGGATGCTGAAAACCGAATTAAAAAAAACACAAAACTCTCCACATCAATTACGTCTGTCCTACCCCGTCTCTAAATGGAATTCATTCCATAATATGTCTCATTATGATTATAAGCTAAATTTCCCGATTGACATTGCACGTTTCAAGCCCTTTAACACACAGACAGACAGACAGACAGACAGACAGACACACACACACACACACACGCATACACACACACACACGCACATACGTACGCACGCACGCACGCACACACACACACACACACACAACCCGTCTTCGAAAGAATTTGGACATTTGTCCAGCGCAGATATATTATTTTATGTATTCCCTTCTTCCCCCCTCCCCCCATTTTTGAGCGGGAATGTGTTGTGTCCAGTAATGGCGTAAGAGGAAAAGCGGTCACCAATTCCCTACTTCAATACAGCATCGAAGGCCAGATATGCAGAGAAGATTAATATCAGGGAAAGTTTTACAACATTAGGACCTCGCAAGAGAGGGATGAATAGTACATTGTTTCCCTCCTTTCTGTACTGGCACTATCGTAGACATTGTAGCATGTTTGATGGGAGTGCAAGACACGCTTCTAAACAACTTAGTCGATCTGGTTCAATATAATTTAATTGAAAACAAAGTCATCTTAGATCTTGTGTCTCCGTGTCTCAAGACATAGATCTATACCCTATACCCTATTCTCCTTTCCAGATTAGGGCGAAATTTAAACAAACAGGACAAATGAGGTGTGACACGATGAAATCAGGCTCTCGTCAAAATTATTGGTATCACTGTAAAGGTTAGGCTACTCATTTCCCTTTCTGCGTGTGAAAAAAATGTGTTCTTCCTTAAGAAGAAATCGAGCTATTGGCATCAAAAGACGGCGACCTGTTGCTGCCGTTGAATCTAGTGAGAAAATGGCCGATCACGTTTGTAAATCCTTATTCACCTTTGCTAGCCCATGCCGCTAAATTACAATTTTAGGACTTTTACTCAATCAATTTCAGCAAATTTAACGCTCAAATGCATGTTTAGATTGAAGGGTTCAATGAAGAAAAAAATAATTGCTAAAAATATTCATTTAGTGTTGAAAAACAGGTGATTTCTCCCGTCGCCTAAGTTTGACGAGCACCTGATTTCATTGTGTCGCGTTTCAAATAGAATCTAGAGTTTGTTATTAAATCTTTATGAAGCGCATGGCTCTAGATCCAAGTTTCAATCGAGATTAATTTAATTTTTAGACTAAAATTAGTGGCTTTAAATCTAGCTCACATAACTGCATCCATCTGGCAATCAAACATAATAATATCTACATGTAGAACTAATGGTAAATCTGTGATACCGAAACAAAACGGTTGTGTGTCAGATTCGCTGATGGGTTTAACAAATGCAACACACACAATTTGTTTTCTTTTGTTCCAGCTAGGAAACAGTAGATGCCCTTGGTGTGAACACCTGAGCTGAGCTGCTCAGTGAGGCAACTTCCGAGCTACGATTCTCAGTTCGGCTCTTAGCTTTTGGTCTGCATGCACCTTAACACCTTCAATGTGAAAAGGGAGAGGACCTCCCCTCCTCCTCCTCTTTTTTTCGGGATCATTTCTCTCAGAACAAATTCGAATACGTTTGATCTTAATGTCTGCAACTGATCCCATATAAACTAACTTGTGTTGTTCTTCTCTCTTTATATTTTTCATTTTAGATACCTTTTTAGATACACACACATGGTTCATTTGTGAATTTTCTCATTGATTATGAGACAATATACTTGGAATTTGGTGTGGGGGTGCGGGGGATGGGGCGGAAGGAGAACATTTCCGCATGACTGTCGTAGCTATAGTTCGTGTTTTTCGTTCATGTCCTTGAGATCACGTGATATCCCACCCATTGGCTGATCACTCAGTTCACCACGAGGAACACAGTAAGTGTAGTCAGTTTGCCCATTACCTTCCAGTGGTAAGGTCGGACAAGAGTGAGCAAGGTGAATGGATCTCAGGACAGGTTAGCGTTGATTAATGGTTGTTTCGGCAATCCCAAAGTAAAGAAGAAAATGTTTTCTTTTTTTCATAATTTATGAAATTTAGGGAAGAATTGCAAGATTTCTCCCTCCTCAGTAAATGTGCTAAATGCAAAAATGAGGGGAAAGGACGACCCACGTGGGTGGTGACGCCAGGTAGAAATTTTCAGTTCAATTTTCTGTCAGTTAAAGAATTAAAGATTATCTCGACAGATTTTGTACGTTCTGTTTCTTCATTACTACTAAATTCACCAGTTTACAAAAAAGTAGTCTTTTTGACAAGCCAGTTTAACCGATCGGCGGCAGTTCGTGTTTATCTTGAAAATAAACCCTAAACGGTTTGCTACAGTAAACATTTAAAACAACAAAAAATGACATCGCGTGACTCGCACAAATAGTTTATTTTATAGGCCTCAAGGAAAGGAAGCAACAAAGTGGCTTCCACACGTTTGTCTCCATTTTTTTTTTCTTAAAGCTTTAGAAACAAAAGTATTTTGGTTACATTTTCTTTACACTGACAACGAGAGAAACACTTGGAGGTGTGGCAGGAGGAGAATGAACATTCTCGAATATCTTATCTGCATCATGTGATTTCAGGTCATGGTGTCGATCACGTAATGCACCGCCGATTTGCACGACGTATAAGATGAGTGCAGTCTGTTTACTCGCAATCTCCGTGTGGTAAGGACGAGCAAAACTGGGATGAGGAAAGTGGATCTTGGACAACAGACAGGTAAGTGATTACGCATCTTGATGGTCTTAAAATTAAATTAGCCTGTTTTCTTTTTCTCCTTTTAAAGGTTATTGGAAACTCAGGGAGCACTTGCCAGCCCTATGCTTTTACCTTCCCTTGGGAAAATGCCAGTTCAAAGATAGTGAATGAGGTAAGATGCGAGACCTACGTGGAAGGTTCCGCCATCTTGAAATTTCTCGAATTTGTTAGTAATAAAGCATTATATGATTTAGAAATTCAAAACTTATTTCAAGAGTTGTTCATTGCCTTCAAATTGTCTAATGGAACGAGCTCGATCCACTGGTTAGCTGCGCTACGACATTTTAAATCTTAAAATCCCAACCACTGCTGAAGGGGGGAAAAACACACACACACACACAAAGTTTTTTTTTTATTCTCACATTCATATTAAAAGGATCAATATAATTTGCATTAATTTTGATTGTTTATTCTCTGCTGAAAAAGGAAATGCCAATTAAATGCAGTATGAGCTGGACCGAGAGTTCGACCCACGTGGTTGGTTGGTCGCCATCTTGAATAGCAATGGCAAAGAAAACAGCTTGATGGGTGTCAAATATTGAAAGCTGTATCGCTTAAAATATAGCTGTTGCTGTCCAGTAGATATAAGGTTACATGATTGTGTATAATTTTCAAATATCAGAAAAAAGTTATAATCCCTGCCATCAATCTTTCATAAACAGTGTTTTTGAGACGTTTTCGAATCATGTTTTCTTTTCATATTTCGCTTAATTTCCCCCTATTTCACAATTATTGTGGAAATACATTTTTTCCTCTTCCAGTCACAGATAAGCGAGGACTTGGCATAGTGGCAAGACATCCAGCCTGCCATCATACCCGTGTTGTGTGGCCAACATCTCTGGTTGTCTGGTTATGTCTTCATGCCCAGCAGCTGTGACGGTAAAACCTTCGGGTTGTCCATTCGTCATTCTCCATATGTCGAACACAAGCTTTCAGCCCATGGAAATGACTTGATTTGACGAAGTCTGTGGTTTCAAGTCTGGACCATACAGTGAGTAAAATACCAATAAGACAATTTGGGAGACTGTCAGCAAATGGTTGTGCCGATGAACTAGTTCGCAATTCAGATACCTTTTGATTACTGGGTTATGTTGTGAGAAATACCAATAAGACAATTTGGGAGACAGTCAGCAAATGGTTGTGCCGATGAACTAGTTCGAAATCCAGATGACACCTTTTGATTACTGGGTTATGTTCTCAACACTGATTTTCAGGACATGATAGACAGTTTTTTTTTTTTTTTACCTTGTGGAACAGTTGTGAACACTTCATAACATGTCAGTTTATTGGTGTATGATCAGTGTGAGACAGGATAAAAAAGATAAGCCGAATGACTTGCAATGTATCTCAATAATGATTGAAAAAAGGTATATTGTGCTTTGGTTTATCGAGTTAGAATATCACCAAGTCTGACCATCAAGAGATCCAGGGTGGACCCATTACAAGTTCATAACAATTTCAAGATATATTATTGCTATATCTATTTCACATTGAAATATACTTTAGACCTTGCTATTTGTTTGCAAAGTTCACAACGTAAGGGAACAAAAAAAAGTAAAAGAAACGTGTGCTTGCATTGTTGTCTCGCTCTTGCTGGCGATTACGGACAAGCTTCTTGAATAGGCTGCGAAGACAATCTGTTGTAATTTTGTACAAATATTGCATTCTGATTTTCATATTCCTATTGCTGAGGGTGGTTTATACTTCAGAAATAAATTCAGGAACTATGTCGGCGCTGACGTTCCATGTTCATTGTATTCATATTCTTGGGCTTGGGTCCTAATCGAAGCTTTTAAGTATTTTAACTGGCATTTTCAAAATAAGGCCTATCATAGTCGCATGCATGTTGGAATAGCTGAAGTGTTTAAAAGTGTAGCATGCATGCTACAAAATCTACAGTGAACTGTTATGCGTTCATGCGGTCATTCCGCCCCCGCCCCGCCCCCCTCACTTCTTTTCCCAAACCCCTTGTTTTGAATAGTATTCACTGTTTTATCGCTGCTGGCTGTCAAGCTGGTGAACTGAGCTCATACTTTGACGAGGACATTTCACTTTGTAACCCATCAGTTTGAATAATTTAGTCCATGAATGTAAAACAGCTAATTTCATTGTTTTTCAGTGCAAGGCCGATGTCTATATTTACTCCTCCAGCCTGACATCGCCACAGGGCTCAATGTACACACCAGGATTCTTGTCTTAAAAGCTTTGTTAGAAACTACCAACAACTGTCGGCGCTGTGCGGCTTTAGAATGTGAACTCGGACTACAGGTATTTGAAGTTTGTTTAACAACAAAATCGGTAAGTCGAACATTTAAACTTATCAGCATAATTATTCGCTTTCTTCTGAAGTAAGGTCTACGTTCTGAAAATTCATTTTCAACTGTTTGTCATTTTTCATTTTTTCTTTTGGCCTCAAATGACCACAGTATTTATCCAGTACACCACTAATACCCTTGAAATCCACAACAATCTGAAATAGCAATGCTTTAAGAAGTGATTTGAATCAAACATCTTGAGCTTTATGGCAACTGCAATGAAAAAAAAGTTTGGTAGGCACAGCAAACAGCTTGAAATAACTGCCTGGCTGAGAGCCAGACCCGTAGGCCGGCCTGGAATATCTTGCCGGGTTATTTCATCAGTGAAATGTCCACTGAATTTCGAGTTTCTGTGCATCAGTAAAAGTTTTTTTTTTTTTTTTAAATCCGTATTATTTGTAATGAAGAGCAAAGACTACTAACGCGGACTTCCGGCACGGACACAACTTGGACAGCGTCCGTTCGATGACTTTCTTTCCTTACCCTTCTCCACCTCAAACCGACCCGTTCGTAGAGCGTGCACAATTTGATCCTAAAACCCTGGTAATTATGCAGAGGCATGGATATTTAAGTACCTTATGAAATTAATTTTAAGCAAAGACTATCAAGACGGCCCATTTTAGGATTTTAAAAAATTAGTTTTCATGTGAGAAAAACGTCAGAATGATGCCCCTCCGTTTCGAGATGTTGAAATCTAGGCAAGCTTGTTGATATATAGTATTTATAGAAATACATACTGTGTGCTGCGAAAGCTGCATCAGTTTTTTTTTTCAACTGTAATTCCCTCTTCCCAGCACCCACCCCCCACCACACACACCTTGTTCAAATCAACCACTGGTCAGAAACCAATTGCCATGCCAGTATATTTACACCAGCGGGAACACAAAACCATTAGCCCATGAGGAAACTCAGAGCGCCACCAGTCGGTCAGAAGTGCAAATTAATTGAAGGCGTATCCCTACCCAAGAAGCCAGGGAACCGTTGTGAATCGTTAAGGGGGGGGGGGGGCGTGCCGAAATATTAATTTTGCCCCAAAA
>JBCAUA010074943.1:0-10920 GCA_038406235.1 Peronia verruculata
CAGTACGATTACGGCTAAATTATACTTAGTATGACTGAATACGTTTAGAATTTATGAAGGCATGGGTATGTCAAAGATAATCACAGGTTGTGAAGGGAACCTGTCAAAGGAGGAGTATAAGTAGGGATACAGTTCGCTGTATGGCTCACAATTCCATAAGTTTATGATGATGATGTTAGATTCTGGTTAGAATATTTGACACATTTATTACATACTAGTATCACTACCTACAACAAGTATTATTATGACTTATTATTATTATATGGGTCCTTCTATTTTCGCAGAGGTTTGAGTTGTAAAGTGTTCAAGACATGAACAAATGTAATCCACAAATGAGGGAAAACATTGAATGAAAAATGTCCATACTGCTTCAACCACCCATCCGTCTAGCGACTTACACCAACGTAATCTCTGATATTTTCATCCAGTTTCTCATCCATCTTTCCTTCTATCCTGTTTTTTTTTTTTATCCAATTATCCATCGATTAGTTAACACACCGTGATTTAACCATTTCTTCATAAAATATCGAAAGGAATCCATCCACTCATTAATCCATCTATGCTTCCATCCATCCATATATTCATCCATCTATCCATCTATCCATTCATCCATCTATTCATCCACCCAACCTTCCATCCATCCATCCATCCACCCATCCACCCATCCTTCCATCCATCCATCCATTCATCTATATATCTATCCGTTGATCCATCCATCTATCTATACACCCATCTATACATCTATTCATCCATCCATTCATCTACCCATCCCTCCATCCATCCATTCACCCATCTCTCCATCCATCCATCCATTCATCCATCTATCCATTAGCCTGTCTCTTTCCATCCATCTATTATCCAAACCTTATGTCTTTAGAATATTATCCACTCGAATGTAAAGGGTAACTAATAGCAATCAGCACACCAGGTGGCCACGGATATAATTATCTATCCATCAACAATTAGATCCAACTTGACTAGATCTATCCACCCAACGAAAAGTTTTCAGAACACACAAATCAAGTCCACAATAGATCCACCAGTGATACAATTAATGTACTCAGCAGAGGCGAAATGATAGACTAGTTCGCATTTGGCATGGCAATGTTCACTCTACAATGGCAGCCCTTATAGTACTAGCAGAGTGCCATTCCACCACTAGACACTGCAGATCAATACGGCACCCGACGGCCTGAAGACGGTATCTCGCGTCGCCTCACACAATGATGGTCTCGTGTGCTTAGAACAACGTGTGGTGTTTAAGAAGATGGCGTGTTAACCTATAGTCCATGAACTCCTGCTAGGAAATTATTACAGTGATTCTCAAATGTTTCAACCTTTCAAAGCCCAGTGTTCTAAATATGGCATGTGAACAAAAATGAGCCTTTGTGATCTGATCACTCACCGCTCCTCCGATGAGCAAACATGATGACGAAGTCCAGGGTATAGACGTCTGCCTTTCTACGAAACTGTCATGAGGTCGAATCCTGTCAGGGGACCCAGGACAAATCAAAGCCTGCTTTTCTGTTACAGTGACGCAACTTCCCCTAGTCTTCTCGGTTAACGACGAAGATATTTAGGCTGTCCTTTGTGCTCATTAAGTAGGTTAAAGAATGCTAGAAGGTTAAAGATTAGACAAGGAGTAGGCGGAGGCACTGCTGTCAGGGCAAAATGCCAAACTTTCTATCCAAAACAATTCTTCTGACCAAACTGGTCGATACCATGGAAATCCTACTGTTACGATAGAGCTGCACTATAAATCTAAACAAAACCCATAAAAGACTTATGGACTCGAAACTGCATACTAGATCCGTCTGAAATTTGGCACACAACATAACTGGCTAAAGATCTGTGTTTCTACTTACATAACTCCGAAAAAAAAAAAAGAAAAACTCTGTTATATTTGACGATATTTTAAAATTGCCATAATAATTGACTAACAAGCTGGCAAGGGATTTAATTCGAATTGTACGTCGATAGAATGTGAGGGGAGGGGGGGGGGGGGGGTAATGTGGTAAGCTGTGGCTGATTTCTACCTGCTTGGTTCAGTCGTTGACTTTTTAAAACAAAAAGAGCGCACTATCTGTAACATTTTCCATGCCCCCCCTTCCCTACTTTTTCTGTGCTAATATATTGTTGTACTTTACAGTGTTTAAAGTTTAAGCAGTGACATTGTTTAATAACTCTTTGCTTCCTTCACTCCCTCTGTTTGGCTCACTTTACTCGGCGCTCTTAATTTACATTTGTAAACAGCCCATTCTGTTTCCTCCTTTCATTAGATAACATTTGTAACTTTTTTTTTTTAAACTAATATTTGTAATTTTTCACCCAACACAAAATTCTTGATTCAATTCAATAATCCGCCTCTCATAGAGTGGTTTTGTTTTGTTTTAATAGTACTCAATAAGAAAATAGGAGATATTGGGGATAAGTTTGAAATCCCCTGTCCCAAATACCGGTGTCTGAGGCGATAGAGCTGTGTTATTGTGTCACTTTGATACCAGAGAATGACCCAGATAGATTAGGCCAAAGACACTCCCTTGACACGTGTGCAAAATAATGCAGGTCACGGGCGTTTAATCTGCTCAGTGCGGTATCCTCAGCAGGAATAAAGATGGAAGACCTTGAAGGTTTGTTTGTGTCCCAGTTAGTTTGTCTGTAGTCTGGAGTTCAAAGGTTCTCCAATGTACACGAAGACTCAGGGACCATTGTCTTTCTTGTGTTGTTGTCTTAGTGATGCATTTCTCCAGAATCCTGAGCCCGCTTCTATCGATGGTCACTTTTCTAGAGTCGTTGATGTGAAACCTGGCCGTTTTTAAGAAAAGTAAAAAAGAAAAGAAAACTCCTCGCAGACTGATTTACATGGTTATAACTCTGTGCGGTGGTACGCTTGTTTTATTGCATTTGAAATCAGTAATATTGAAGGTGAAACGGTCAAAAGTTCTGGTAACCATACTGGGAGGAGAATTGTGCAAGTTCAAAGATGCAAGCAAGCATAAAAGATTAAAACAGGATTACGATTCTGGAGGTGATAGAAGATTCACAGACTTAGCGAAGTATTCTACAGCCCCCCCCCCCCCCCTTTCCCGTCCTTGTTTCCTTGTACTTGGGGCAGGAATTCGAGTTCTGTGGACTCAATCTTGCTCCTGCAAACCTCAAAAGCACTGATGAAATCGCCGATATCTGCCGCGTCTTGAAGATGCGAAGTTGACCAGGATTTTTTGTTAAAAGTACATGTATGTTACTGCACACGAGCTGTTTAGCACAGAGGGATACTGAGTGTTCGGTCACTGCTGTCAATGCCAGATGGTGGTACAAACAAAACTTGGTGAGCTCAGTTCTTTGTTGTTATATCTCCACTGTTGGGCTATTTGGAGATGTAATAGATCAAATGAAAGAGGGATAGTAGATCTACCATATAATGCAATGATTTCAACTATCACTTGCCCAAACAGGTAGATTTGGAAAATTATTTTGTCCTATCTCCTATGTGCCAAAACAGTTGCTAAACATAAAACTTCAATTTTCTCAAAATGTGAAAAATGGAGCAACACAGAACTGAGCTCACGATCGACTTGTTATGTTTTATGTATGCAGTATGCAGTACTAAGACTTGTGAGCAAACATTTCCAGAGATGAAGGGTGACACTACCTAACGATAGGCTAGCTAAACCACTCCAGGTGATATTCCCACAGTAGAAATATCTGGGTCAACAAGCAACTTTCCATTATCTGAATACTAGGGAGACACGAGATGGGTTTGCCTTGAGATATACAGTATGGGACCAATGCGGGGCCTGCACATGAACTGCGCAGCTTTCCCGCAGCCGCAGAAAGATTGTGGGCTCATCCCACAAGTTGTCTCGTTGTCGAAACTAACCAATCAAACTCTGGGCTTTATAGTTTAAGGGACCATATTATTTCACTGTTACGAAATATCACAGTTTAATAAGATGTGTTAAGGCTACCTCTGACTGATATAAATGTCATGTTTAAACAGGATAGACCTGTGTCCAGTGTGCAAATGGGCAAGTTGACCTGAGGATGACCATCCATCCATCCGTCTGTCCATTCATTCATCTGTATATTCATTCATCCCTCTGTCCATCAATCCATTCATCCATCTATCCAGCCATCCATCCTTCCTTTCATCCACCCATTCATCCATCCATTCATTCAGCCATCCATTCATTCATCCATCCATCCACCCATCCATCCATCCATCCACCCATCCATCCGTCCACTCATCCATCCAGCCAGCCAGTCACCCATCCATCTATCCATCCATCCATCCATCCATCCATCAAGACAACCCCAAGGCAAACTTGTAACAAATATAACCCGTTACAAGACATAAACCACTCATACAAGCAGCAAGCACAGGGTTGCCTGATGTCATAACCTGTTTATTGCACTACAAAGGGAAATAAATCTCATGTCAAATAGTCGGTGTCCAGAGTTATTGGTGTGGAATTACAGAGAGAAAGTAATGAGTGCTTTACTGTGGCAAAAATGTGTGTTTTATTCCTTTTCTCCAGTACTGATATCCTCGCACTCAAAGTTAACTCTGTGACGTCATTGTCAGAAACTCCCAATTTCTCAATCAAACCTTCCTTGACATTAGCATATGTCACCTGACACTATGAGACTTAACATAACTTAGCGCTTATTCGTCATAGAAAGACAACTCAGATTTTTCTTATATAAAATACAGGCAAAAAATTTCACACTGCGTTCGAAAGACAGGTCCAATGAGTAGAATCTTCGGTTATCGTATAAATGATTTTTTTTTTTTTACCTGACACGGGATTTTTTTTACCTGATCTGATAACCTTTGGTGATGATTTTAACGACCCTAACCATAGAAATGCCAACGAAAACGGCTGCAGAGTCAAGATTTCTAAAATGACATCAATGTTCGTGACAAGGAAATAGATTTGTTTCGACCAAGCAAACGGCTGGAAATCCCCGTCTAATTTTAGTAGTGGAGGTACAAATACTCCAAACTGCTCACTGTCACTGACAAAGAAAAACATATAAAACATGCACTGAATCGGTGACAACTGTTCTCGGATCTCGTACTGGAGCGATTTCAAACATTAGTGAGTATTCTATGTTTAGCAGACAGTTGGGTTTTCCAGCTTTTTGATTAGTCGAATATCTATTACTGTGTATGTTGTAAAATGATATGTCAATGTGATGGCAACAATATTAGATTGCGTACTCCTTGGAGCTGCATTAATGTCTGTGCAAAGTACTGTGATCTAGTCCTTAACAAGATATCCTGCTTGACTTTTCTAGAGTTAAATATGCTTTACATGTCGAATATAAATCCTTTTCAACTTGTCTGTTTGTACAAGATAGGGTTGGTTCTCAAGGAAAGCATGTCTTATTTCTGACTCCAGGAATGAAAATAAAGTCGGGTTAATTCAAAGTTGCCGTACTACGATAAGGACTGAGCGCTTGTTAAGGGCATGTACCGCTGGGAAAATCCACGGTTTGGGTGAAAAATATCGATTTTCAGCTTTTCTGATTTCTAGATTGAGTATCCATTTCTACATCATCTCTGAAAATTTCAGTTCGAAAAACTACTTCTTAAGCTTTAAACAATGAATTATGTGTCTCAACAGAGTGTTAGAAAATCAGCAGAAATGAGCCACAGTAAAAAAACTGAAAGTGATAAGAGGACAAAAAGGAAGAAAGTAAGGAAAGACGCAACAGAAAGGAGAGAGAGGCAGATGGCAGAAGTTTAGAGAGGAACAGGATAATTTTAAGGCAGAAACAGTAAATGTTTCAGTAGAAACTTCATGTGAAAATCAAACGCTATTTTCTCAGGGGTTAACATTTTCAGTTGTGTTACCTGGAGATTATAACGCTCAGTTATCTGCCATCCATTTTGGGATATTTTAACAAAAGAGGAAAAGGGGAGGGCGAACAGAGATTGAGTAACAAAGTTTGAACGGTGTCTTTTAAAAAAATGCTCGGAGAGGCTTGAATGTGGGTCTGTTGTGAT
Source organism: Peronia verruculata (assembly GCA_038406235.1). Taxonomy (NCBI): domain Eukaryota; kingdom Metazoa; phylum Mollusca; class Gastropoda; order Systellommatophora; family Onchidiidae; genus Peronia; species Peronia verruculata. The sequence goes on from JBCAUA010074943.1 coordinate 6,014, forward strand.
GGGAGGTTCTGTCCGAGAATGGAAAAATTGCCTGGTGGTAGTGTCCGCTAAACAGCTGAAAGTCTTCACCTAATGTCCACTCCAACAGAGAAGGAACTGAAGTAAAGTCCACTGAAAGGTAAACACTTGATATGATAAAGGCCAAGCTGTCTCAGAGAAGGAAACTGATCAATTGCGCAGGATGCTGTAATGTTGCAGGCTTACAGGTAAGCTACGACACTAATGCCTGTGCCTTGCGATCGGCTCTCTATCCATTACACCATCCCTCTATCCATCCTTTCATTCATATCCATTAAGTCATTCATTCATCCATGCATACATCCATCCATCCATCCATCGACAGTCCATCCATCCATCTATCTTTCCATCCATTCACCCATCCATCCGTCCATTCACCCATCAATCAGTCAGTTAATCAACCAATGAATCAACCAGCTCAGAGAAAGAAAGAGGGAATAAAGAAATGAATACGTAGATAAATTCACAAACAATTAATCCATAATAGAATCAAATAATTCGAAAAGAAATATCACATCGCTTCTTACCAGTTTTGAAATGCACCATCTCCACCAATTTCTCAGTATCTTTGGGCCATAGACTACGATGCACCACAATCTTTTTCTAATGACAGATAAGACAGGAGTGGCACGTTGCTGATGCTTTCAAAAAGATAAATGTACCACTGCTACACGAGAGTGACCAATTGTGCAGGATGCTATAAAATTACAGGTCCACCAGGCCACGAAATTGCAGTATCTTCGTTCGGTCGATTCGAGAACTCTGGCGAAGCCGAGAAGTCCGACCTGATCCCCCCTCGATCAGAGAAGCGAATCCGCAAAAATATATTGTGTTATCGCTCGAGAGATGGGGACACAGACAAGCTTAAGTAGTCTTTCGTTATCCTCTGCCGACCGAGATACGCGAAGTGGTAGATAAAACTCCATAACCCATTGCGACCTAGGGATTTCCCAATACGTACATAATGTATATAAAATAAATATCATCCAAATAGAATTTTGTAAACTCTGTCTAAATGAATATCGTAAATAAATAGTCTATAAATGTTGTAAAATTAAGCATATCAGGGAAATTAAGAAATAAAGCAGAAGGGCTTATCCCTGTGTAGACTGGGTAAGGAAAAATAGAGGTGGAGATAGGGACCTGTGAATACCAAAACAAGAATGGCAAGGGACCCACCAGTGACCAAAACAACAATTTTCTCTTTGAAAGGAAAAACATTTTTTTAACACAAAAACCCGTCGAGATAAGCTCCACTAGGAGATTGAAAGATGTATGACAAAACCTGAGGTAGCTATTACACAAGGTGTGGGATTTGGGCTCTTTTTACATAAACTTCTTATCAAAACCACTCCTTCCTCCAGCACGGTTATGTCGGTTAGCTGGACCGCATTTTTTGTTCACCAAGAGGTCTGTTTTTGTTATTTTTATCTTTTGTTAACTTTTGCGTGGATCGGGGGAGGGGGGGGGGGTGACAGAGGGGCACGAGGTATAAAGGTAAAGAGCGATAAGTCATATGTCTTAAAGCAAATATCCTATTATGACCTATGTACCGTATCAGTTTGGTCTATTTTTCCGCTAGATTTTGTCATCTCAAGATGCTCTTAGTCTAGAAATGGAGAGGGATATTTCCGGTGGAAAGGGAAGAAGCGGGGTGGGGGTGGGAGAGGGAGGGGGTGATAAGAAGCAAAGATGCAAGTGGGGAAGGAGAGGGGGACACCGTGACCCTGGGTGAGAGTGTGGAAGGTGTTGCAGGTTCGAATCTCTCCGTGAGATGGAAAGATTCAGAAGCTGCCTGCTTAATCATTTTCACCGTCTCAACGGCCCTTTAGTTATTGGAATAAGTAATCCGACGTTTAGCCCTCTCGAATACGGAAGAGTAGATTTCGGAGATCCAGTGTGAACTTTACTCTCGTTAAAGAACCCTGTGCAGTTCAAATTTCAATGAAGAGTAGATAAAATTTCCCCCAAGTTCCAAACTTTCTACCCACAAAAAAATGTTTTCACCGTACTGGACATGCACTTCAAGCCAAGATAATCCTACTACCTTAAAATAGAAGGCCTACATACATAGTTTCATAAAAATGCAGAAAAAAAAGGAAGAATGGGGGATAAAAGAGCGGCAAGGGGCTATTTGGGTTTCATTCCATCCCTTTTTAATTCTGAGAACGTATCAGTATTGTCATTGTAAACTTTCCTCCAATGGAATTGAAGTCCTGGCAACAAAATAGTACCTAAGTACTTCCAGAAATTTTGAGCCAAGGTCGAGAAAGTCCAAACAAACAAACAAAAAAAGAAAAGAACAATATCAGTGAGAGATTAAGAGTTATAATGTGAGACTATGAGGTGCAGGTATCTACATTTCAAATAATCAGCACTAGAATAACTAGATACCATGACTATCACATCAAAAAAAAAAAAATAAAAGGAAAAGCGCTTGTTTTGTGGACCAAAAATATTTTTCAGAGTGTACTTGAGTGTCTATTCAGTCTGGAGTCTTCGAATGAAAACTGGACCCTGGATCGTGTGCCGAAGCTCTGGAGTGTATTTTGTGACATTTTTTTTTTTTTTTTGGCATTAGTTTCTAAGATCTCCTTGGAGGGATGATTACATACCATCTGTAAAAATGGACCTCGGGGAAAAATAGACAGGTAAAGTGTCATCTTGGATAGATCATAGCTCTGTTGTAGGTTTGCCTGTGCCCAAATTGAAATTGTCTTTTTACCTAACCGACGAAGACTAGACGTCAGACATTCCTACCTGTCCGTTGAGATGGTAAAAATGAAAACACGTTTCCCTACATGTTCAAATCTTCCTAAATCTCATTGGCAGGACAATGCTCCCTCATGTGTCTCTCCTGAGACAGTGTTATGGAATATACTCTGAATTTTTCTTGACCACGACAGCTTTCTGTACTTTGTGTCCCATAAACCTTGAGCTTTGTGCAGGAGCTAATGTGTCAAAGGGAAGAGGTGGGTTGGGGGAGGCGGGGGCTGCATCTGCTTACACTAATAAAGTTTTGTAATCTTTGAACTTAATTTAAACAAAAGAAAAGAAAAGACGAGGGAAAGAAAGAAATGACGAAAGAAGAACGAAAGTAAGAAAAGAAAGAAACCAAGGCAAGAAAGAAAGAAAGAAAGAAAGAAAGAAAGATTTTGAAAAGACAATACAGTAGTTTAAAACATAACAGCATATGCAGGTGAAATGGCCATGCACACGCGAGCAGTCTCTGAGATCTACATACAGGCTTACTGTCTCATCGAAGCATGTGGAAACTGTTCCGACAAACACTGTATAGTGAGCATGTCTGGCACCCATTAGTTCACCATGAACATTTGCAAAGCGACAGAAAATGGGTACAGTAGCACAACCATCTGTGCTTGAGCACTCACAGATACTCAAAACCAGGACTAAGCTGTACATTTCCAAATACTGTTAGCCTAATTTCAGCGAAATGAAATTTCCAATTAATTCATGGCAGGTATTTCATACCCGTAGTTACCAGCCCAGATGTTAACTGCAGCACAATTGTGCCTGTTGGTGTCGTCGTCGTCGTCGTTGTTTTTGTTGTTGTTGTTGTTTTTGTTGTTGTTGTTGTTGTTGTTAATGTTGTTGTACTTGTTGTTGTACTTGTTGTTGTTGTTGCCGTTGTTGTTGTTGTGTTGGCGATGGTAGCGGTGATGGTGTTGCTGTTGCTGTTGTTTTTGTGCTTGTTGTTGTTGTTGCTGCTGTTGTTGTTGTTTTTGTTGTTGTTGTTGTTGTTGTTGTTGTTGTTGCTGTTGTTGCTGTTGTTGTGGTGTCAGTGGTGGTGGTGGTGGTGGTAGTGGTAATGGTGTTTCTGTTGTTGTTTTGTTTTTGTACTTGTTTTTTTTTTTTGGTGGTGGTGGTGGCAGTGGTAGTGGTGGTGGTAATGGTAGTAGTAGTCGTGATAGTGTTATTGTTGTTGAGCAATTTCTCATATTCAGTGCATGAACAATATGAAAGAGATCACCTGTGTATATCTAGATTGACTATGTGAATTGCACACAAGGGCAAAGCCAAGACATAAGCCACAGTTACCGTAAGGACCAGGCAGATTGTATCTACATGTCTGTTCTAACACCCTGATACCACCTGCGCCTAATTTTGATATCGTTCTCCTCACCTAGGGTCGTGGTAAATGGGTTAACTATTCATTTTATTTTGACAGAAACAGAATAGGGGATGCATTTCAAAGCAGAGAGTGGTGTGTTCGATATATAGCAACTAGTACTACTATTACTACTACTGCTACTATTACTACTACCACTGCTTCTACTACTACTGCTACTACTACTACTACTACTACTACTACCATTACTACTACTACAACTACTACCACGACTTCTACTACGTCTACTACTACTACTGCTACTTCTACCACTATTACTGCTACTACTACTACTATATCTATTACTACTACTACTACTACTACTGCAACGTCTACTACTATTACTACTATTTCTACTAATACTAGTACTATTATTACTGCTATTACTGTTACTGTCATTGCTCTGTTAGTCTACAAGGTCAGCTGAAGCAGTCTGCATTGTATGTTGGTACCATTGTGGAAGTAATAATACATGTACAAGACTGGCCGTCCTCTCTGTTTGCCTGTAGTGTCTTTCATGACCGAATCTACGGAGGTTTGACGGTCATGACCTACTGCAGTGTCTGTAAGTGACTGGTAGTGTAACTGCACTGATCTTTTCTAGCCTTGATGGCTGATAATGTAGAGATAGCGGGCAGGAGAGGTTGACAATGAAAGAACCGTTGCGGAGCCACGAGTCTGTGGAGAATAGATAGATAGATAGATAGATAGATAGATAGATAGATAGATAGATAGATAGATAGATAGATAGATAGATAGA